>VZTH01018656.1:434005-527588 GCA_013397815.1 Aleadryas rufinucha
TACAGATCAACACCCCCCCCCCCCCCCCCCAAAAAAAAACCCAGAAAACAATCAATAATTTATCTGGTTTAATTAAATATTGTTATACTTGATAAAACATTGTCCTTCATCAGTTGCAAACCCCAGCATAACTGCTAACCTTTCCAAGAAGGAAGGCATACTTTCTCCATTTATAAGATACAGACTGCATTATGAAAATAATTTGTATGGAGCTATAAGCCTGAGATTGACAATTTCACTAGTCTTTTTTTTTTTTTTAATAAATAAGAGGAGACATCTAAATTTACTTTCAACCTTCTTCTCTCGGCTTATTTTCTACTGTTATCAAACTAACTGGAAGGAAACAATTTAAGAAAAAACAAAGCCTTTCAAAAAAACAGAAAACAAGTATTTTATCCTTTAAAGAACAAAAACTAGTACTCCCTCTTTCCTGCCCAGTATTAACAAAAAGTTTCACTATATTTCATGCTAAAAATTTTCCTTTCTTCAAGCTCTTTGAATGGTTTTTTCCTTTAGTTCAGAAGATAAATTGTTCCACTCATGTACATAACTTACTCATTATAAGTTTCACTATTTTGAGATGCTTAAGTAGGATCTTGGAACTCCAGAGCTGATTTCTAAGCCATTGAAAGGAATAAGAGGAGAAAACACTGCATTAGACAGTTGTGGTCTTTGTAGGAGAGCACTTCTAGGCACAGAAGCCTATTACTATTCCATCATGAGGATGAAATATTCCCCTACAAGATCTTCATTTGACTGGCAGCAGTAAGAACCTAAGAAGAAAACTGGTCCTACTTACACTGACTTCTGGCAAAAAAAGTAAAGCTCAATTTGTCTCCTGAGTCAGCTCAGAGCACAACATCCCATGCTGCTTATTCAGCAACACCACAGGCTGATACCGTCACCCAAGCTCCCCTGTCCCCACACTTGTTCTCAATAGTCAGCAGGTCCCCAACCTAAAATCACATTCACTACAAAAAAAAGCCATTAATTGCTCAATTATGCTGTATTATGCAGATCTTATCCACTTACCTTCCACAGAATCTATGGGGTTGGTTTTAGTATGCCTATTCTTACTGCTGTGTGTGAAATGCAGAGTGGGGAAATAAATTCAACCTGCTAACTTGTCACACATTTATTACTCGATCTTCAGTGATTTCACTTGACAGAGAAGCCTGACAGCTCTCCTTCTAGACTTGAATAGGAGAAGGGCAATGTTTCTTTGTAGTCACACAGCCTGAATACCTATTTAGATTTTGTCCGATTTTTGATAGTTTTGACCAGAAAAAAATTTTCTCCCAGTTAGTGCTCTGAGAGAAGAACCTGGCTCAGCCCACCCAAGGTAACATTTGGAACGTTCTGTTACCTAGAAAGCACATAAAAAAAACTTGCCTTCCATAAAGATCCTGTTCCAGTAGATTTTTCCGACTTGATTTCCTCCGAGAAATATTAGATTTGATAAAATCAGCATTGAAGTGCTAACAGATGCTAGGACAGCATGAAGTCGACGACGAAACCTTGGCGAGAAGAAACGTTCCTGAGGGGCAAAACAAAAGGTGCAGATGAAGTTAACAAGCCCTGCAAATTTTCAAGCACCATTAGAAAAAGACATTGCCATTACAGGAAACAACTTTCATACAGAAGTTCAAATCCTTATGGAACAGATCCCAAAGATTTCAAAATATCTAATAGAATCTCTCACCAACGCCATTTAAGTTGGAGTAAGACTTCCTGATTAAAAGCAGTCTTGAATCATAGTTATGGCTGGAAGGGACCTCTGGAGGTTACTTAGAAAGATCAAAGAAGGGTCAGCTAGAGAAGGCTGCTCAGGGCTGTATCTGCTTGGGTTTTGAATATCTCCAATGATGAAGACTGCCCAATCTTGTTGGGCAACCTCTCACAATAAAAGAGATTTTTTTTACGTTTAAATGTATTTTTTATGTTTAAATTGGATTTCAATATGTGCCCCCTGCCTTTTGTCCTGTCACTGAATACCACTGAGAAAAGCCTGCCTTTGATTTCTTCCTCCTTACAGTTGGGTATTCTTACAGATGGATAAGATTCCCCTGAGCCTTCTCTCCTTCAGGCTGAACAGTCCCAGCTCTCCCAGTTTCTCCTCTTATGGCAGAGGCTTCAGTCCCTTTACTATCAGTCCCTTGGCTGGACTCACTCCAGCATGTCCATGTCCATTTTGTGGGCAGCCAGAACTGGACACAGCTCTATACATTCAGTGGATTAATTATTATTTTACAAAACATCCTCCTTGATGAATTTTTGCTGACAGATGTAAACAGTAGCAACGTGCTTCTAGGGTGGGTGATACTTCCAGCAGGATCCAATATAGAGTAAAGCACTTCAGTACACAGCAAACAGCATCAAACAACTTCAGAAGTTATTAATCCTTTTGTTGATTAATAGGACATTAATGAAAGATTCTAGAATCAGATCAGAACTGGTTATAGCAATAATTCTTAAACAGCGCTAAAAAAAGATTCACATACACATGCAATCCCAAACTTTTTTTCCAGTGCAAATGTTACTGCTCATGTTCAAGAACCATTACTATCCAGATTTTGGTACTGTTGTCCTAATGATACAAATAAAGTAGGTCTGTCTCAACCATGTATTATTTTACATTTTTCTGAATCTGTATTTCGCGTTATTGCCTGAGATGTGAGTGCAGCATGGAGACTGCAAGAAGATAGTAAAAGAAGGATGAGGAAATTTTAGCTTCCTCCATTGTGCAGTTGCTAGAAGAAATTTTAAAGAACATTACAGCACTTCACCAAGAAATATTGTCTCATTACTACACAAGCAAAAATATCTTGTACATTGTGCCCCCAGGCTGAAAGCCTCTGTACATAGTGCTTGAATTTACAGAAGACTGAATGCTTTGCGTGAAGCGATGAGCATTTTCCAGGGCATGGAAACTAAGGAAAGTATCGGGGGCTGCTCAGCCTTCATGTCATAAATGGGGACGTTGCAGGAAACCAAGTCTTGTGACTGTAGCATCAAAAAAAAAAAAAAAAAAACCCAACAAAAAAAGCACAAAAAACCAACCAACCAACCAAACCAAAAACCAAAAAAACCAGTAATTAATCTTTAATAGCTACAGGCAGACCAGAATTTCTGCTCAGATACCTGAAACAACATAAACACATGCTCAAAACAGATCTAAAAATACATTTCTAGACAATTAAATTGCTTGTTCTGTAAGCATCAAAACAAATGTTTCAACTGCTAGATTATAAAGTGACAAATCTTCAAATAAATGACAGTTACAGGCATAGAAATACAATTTCAACATATTACTGCAAAGTAATCTCTGGGAAATTGAACATTAGCCCTGGTCAGGACTATATCTAGTATATGAGTCAGTCTGAGTCAGCACAAAAATGAGTACAGATAAGGTTTAAGGACAAGTGCTCTGTATCAGGCTGTACCTACAGTAGAGCAATAGCCAATCACAACGCTATGAAAAACAGTCATGCATGAAAACAGAGACTGAGATTTTTCTCTGAAAGTTCTGGATGAAAACTAGGGCATGATAAGAGGGAGGTAGAGAATATAACAATTACATAAATATTCACAGACACAGACAGTTACGTTAGCGAAAGAACTTTTTCCTTTTCTAGTACATTGCATTTCCAAAGCCATCCAAGGATTTCCAATACATTCTCCTTCTGTTCACACACATATAGAGGACAACTTAAGTTTGTCTCTTCCTGAAATGCATAGTTTGAATGTATGGTCCCACACATGAAAAATGTATGCATTTTCAGAATATGTAAGTGTGTGAACACAGAGAAAACATTTGAAATCTTGCTATGAAATCCATGTTAACAACAAGGTTTAAATAAGGAGAAGTTATGATCATGCTAGCTTGAATTTCTTTGTTGAGTCACCAAACTTACCCTCTTCTTACATCATGCTAATTAATTCTGATTAATCTGGAGCTCAAATAGGGCATTGTCTATCATCAGATCTACCTTTCACTCTCCCTTTGTCTATCAAACTTATTTGTCAACTCTAAGGAAAAACAGTTTTAATTAAGAAAGGGGGAAAAATCTTCTGCTAAAGCAGTAGAAAGAGGTGGAGATGGACAACCCATCAGACAGCTGGTGTTTAACTGCATTTTCCATCAAGGTACTGATCAGACTCAGTAAATTTCTAAAGTGTGCCTGTTTTACAATCCAGAGCAGTATGACTAAAATAACATAATTAGCTAGAAAAGCTCTGCTACTTTTTTTTTTATGAATACAGTTACTAAAAAAAAAAAATTAAACTGTCACATATAGTACATCACCTTTTACAAAAGTGCTGCACATTAAACAAGGCAAGTTAAATGTAGTATAGACCATAAAAGCCCTTAGCCATTTATAAGGTATAAAGGAGCAGTTTATGACAGACAGAGTTTAGACAATCACTGAATCTTCACTGGGTTTTGCTGTAGCTAATTTCCATTAACTTTGCTAGGCATTGATCCAAAAAGCAGTACATATTTTCCTGACAGTCTTTGATGTCAATGCAGATTTTACTCAGCTGCCATGAAAGTAAAAAACAAAACTTTCTTTAAACATCTCAAGCCATCCAGAATAAGCTAACTGCGAAAGTACCCAAGCAGGTATTGTGCTAAAATTAATACACTGGAAGCATTATTTAGCAATGAAAAATGGGTAAGGCTGGTCTAGATAACCCACAACAACATTTTTAATTTAAATATCTACAAGCTTGTAGATTTTGTGAATGTATAGCAAGTTGTTTACATCAAAGCAAAATTTAAAAAAAACCTCCACACCCACAACTCTTCATTATGCCATTTAATGCTTTTAACAATATGCTCCATTACAGCAATACAAACAACTGCTATGGATTTGTGGTGTTTCTCTGGATTTTACTGCCATCTCTTTCTCTCTCCTCTTTCTTGTTGGAAATACAGCCAGAAGATGGAGTGGCAAAAGAGCATCTTGTGTTAAAATAGCAATGAAGCCATGGCTGCCTGGCTGAAACCCTGATTTGCATCCCTCCTCAATGCTCCATCTTGTAATCTCACATCAGTACTTTACCATACTTTACTTTTAGTAATCATCAGCATCCCCATCTCCCCACATATTGTGAAATAAATGAACTGTAGCACTTAAAAAAACAGACATACTGTCAAGATACTCAGCCCAAATGCATGCAGCATGACATAGAAGGTGACTTATAAAACATCGGTTCAGCAACCTTTCCTGGAACTGAATGGAGTATGGGTTATTATTCCACACCCATTCCTGCTGTAAATGAAGATCAGCCTCAGACATTTTTCCCAGATGTTGGGAAAAACTTCCCTCTGCACATTGTTGGGTCTGCAAAATTGGGTGGCAAAATTGTCTGCCATCAAATCTCTCTCAACTGAGCCTTCTCAGCCATCTTACAAAAACGAATGGTACTATCATGTAGTGGGGGTACCTTTACAAGTAAATCTATGTGTTTGAGAGTGGAGGAGGAAGACAGGCATGAAAAGAAATTGCATGGTCCAAACATTTCCATTCCTAAATCCATTTCCAGTTACACATGCATGTCACATTTAGCATCGAAGAGAAAACCAAGCCAGAAATGGGAAGTTTGTGTAATGGTTGTCTCTTGAGAAAGATGATGGACAAGACACACCAGAATAGATCATTCAGGTTAGAATTAAGAGCCAAGGTAAAGGACATGGTGGAATTCTGAGTTAGAGGTAGACCACTATGAGCATGAAATATGCAAACATGGGAGGAGAAGTGGCTTCAGGCAGCAGAGCAGAATTTAAAGGAACTTCTCTCTAACTTCAGTTAGAGTTATCAATAGTAAATTTGCATTTTTACAGGACTGTTCATAATGATATCACTGAATGGCATGGAAAGATTAAATTGAGGGTCCAGGTAAGATGCATTAACTTCTCTGAGCTAGCCAACAACAGAGAAAACGCTGTGCGGAAGACTGACCAGAATAAGTAATCCAACCTCCCAGATGGAAGCTGGTAGTGACAGGACGAGTCACATGTAGTGACAGGACAGGGGAGAATGGCTTCAAATGGAAAGAGCATAGCTTTAGATTAGGCATTAGAAAAACATTCTTTACTGTGAGGGTGGTGAGGCATTGGTTGCCCAGAGAAGTTATGGATGCCCCATCCCTGGAAGTGTTCAAGGCCAGGCTGGATGGAGCTCTGAGCAACCCGATCTAGAAGAGTGTCCCTGCCCATGGCAGTGAGTTGGAACTAGATGATCCCTAAGGTCCCTTCTAACTCAAACTATTCTATGATTCTATGAAGTTGAGGAGACACCTAAGACTGAATTCTGTACAGCAGTCAAAACTAGGCAGTCCTATACACAATATCACACTTAAGTTTTTTACAGAAATAGATCCCTCAGTATTTTATCAGGGAAGCAATCCTACATTTTCCTGAACCAACCACTCTTAAACTTTTTCTAGCCACCGTCGTGGCACCATGGTGATTTGGCATGTCCCAATGGCTCGTTACTGAGAGGGCTGCTGAATCCAACTGCAGTGGCTCGCTCTGGGAGCAGGTCCCAAGCATCACGCTGGGTTAGGGAGGGCTCAGGAACAGGGGCACGTGTTTTCTACCATGCTGCAAACCCAGCCTGATGGCAGAGTGACAAGTGGCAGGAAGTCTCCCCTGACAGACATTAGCTGGTAACTTCTTGGCAAATGCTCATAAGATGGAAAACATCTACGTGTGCTGCATTTGCAAAACATCTCATTTACAGAGCTGTTCTGGGACAGATTAAAGAAAACTTCTACATAAAGTCAGTGACGTTATCGAGCTTGCTTATACTAAAAATACTTTAACAAGTCCCATATAAAGGAATTAAATTTCCTGCAATTTAAGCAAGAGTCTATCTTCATGGAGTAAAACAGAGATTCACAACATTTATATCTTTATGAACTACCCACCCAGAGAATTGATGATCCAAGGACATGGCAAAACAAGAGCGTATGATAAAACTGGAGAAGCAGCTGAATTATTTCTTATGTGAACATATGCACTGTGGAAGAAGACTGTCAGATACTATGACCAGAATGACATGAAACATACTTGATACTACGAACTGCAGAACTAGAGATTATTGATTTTTAAGGATCAAGATAACCTAGAACAACTTTTAGAAGAATTTTCTTTTTTTAAAAGCATACCATATTTTATTACAATCTGTTCTACAGACTTCACTCTCTCCCACTCAAACCTATTAGCCAAATAAGATATAGAAACTGCACTATTTGTTGTGTTGAAGAAATCAAGCAAATTAACTACCATGAAAATAACATCTAGTCCTGCATTATCTTTCATTGCCTGTCCTAGTGTATGAGAGGAGACTAAGTGTGCTTGCTACAATTCCATCCTTTCAATCTCCTCAAGGTTTTTTTATTAGACAAACAATGCTTAAAACCTGATGCAACGTTGACTCATCTTTACGTCACAAAAACTAATTTAAACGTTCTTTGCAATAGTCTTTTATTTAGGGTTTACAAGGACTTTTGGGGGGAGGGGATGGATGGGTAAAATGTTTGTGGGTAAAGTTGCGCAGTACAGGCAGGGTATAGGTGGTGTTCTTACGCCTATCAGCAAAGTGCTTTGAAAAAACCCTAAATCAGTTGCTGGAGCTCCTTTCACCAGTTCAATTTTCTGAGCTTCAGTTTTCACCCTCCACTGCACCCCAGCTAAAGAAGAAGCCCATCTCACAATTTCCATACTTTCCTACAGAAGCACAGGTTACCACCCAGTCAATCTTAAAGGTGCCAGCCCTCCTCAAGCACTTTCTTTTAGAAAATGTGCTCAGGAAAATGACAAGCCAAATCTTCAACGCCTAGCCTGAACCCCAGGAATCGCCACGTTACCACGAGAGCGAACACCCCAATGCCTACCCTGAATCTGGGTCATCCGCAATGCAGCCATTTGCCAAAAATAACGGGACAGCAAAAAAACAGGAGCATGGGTGAAAAGCTGAAAGAGAGCGAGGAGCAGATGGGACAGTGGGAAGGGAGGCGACACATCCTGACTAACAGTCACCGGCTATTTTATCTATCTGCAGTTCGGCGCACTGAAAATGGAGGGCAGGGTGTGACTGAGCAGCTGGGGGAGCAGATGGGACGGAGGAAAGGCTGAAAATTGTGACAAAGCTCTGCCAAACAGAATGTCAATTTATTTAATTTTTAAAGTGAGCAGTAGAAATAAAGATGGGTTGGGTCCAAGCAATGGAGCATCTTATGTTTGTTAATACACATTGTCAGTGGGCAATGGGTCACAGTGACAAAAGCGTGTTTGGGAGACTGCAGAAACAAAGGGAGGGACTACACGTGCTCATCAATGATAGTAGAAGTTATGCCTGAAGATCAACAGGAGCCAGGGAAAGGCAGCTCATGAGAGGCTGACATCTCAATACGGTACACATTCCTGCACTCTGAAGCTGAGGGACAGATGTTCAACAGAGTAGGAGTAGAGACTGTACCACAGAACAGAAGAGCAACAAAAATAAAGAATTCTGGTTGAACACATGTAAAAAATATTAATTTAAGGAATAATCTAAAAGAAACTGTGGAATCCCCAGGGCTGCAACAGTACCAAGATAAGAACAAGCCTGCAAGAGGAAAGTGAACAAGATGTCCTACCAGATCTTATCCATCAACAACTTCCACACTAAACAGAAGAACAAATTTACTTCCCCACCAACATACACTCTACCCTTCATTAATCATGGCAATCATTCCTGTTTGTTCTGTTCTTCACCTAATTCTAAGCCAGCAACATCCCCTTTACTTCAGTTTGCTTCATTTTTCTGGCATTTCATTTTGCTTGCAGTTTTTCCCTCCCCTCTACCCAACCTGAACTGTGGCTTGAGGTCATATCCCATTTCTTTTCAAGGTATATACTTTCCTTCCAAAGCAAAGGTAAAAATTAGCTCCTGGAAGGTTCACACATGAAAGCAGGAACTGACAGCATTTTTCCAAGAGACAGGATGATGCAAACAACCTGTAATTCCCTACATAATTCCTATAAAAAGAGGACCACACAATTAAAATCAAGCAGCTGTCAGTTAAGATCTATTTTCACAAATAGAACTTGATTCTGAATTTAGGAATAAATGCTATATATAGTATTTGAGAAGATACTCATCTTCTCTATTGATGTCTTACCAAACATTCACTCAACAAAACGCTGTCTTGCACTAGCACCATTTCATTTTTAGATTTTCCAAAAGATCTACATTTATAGCATCTCTCAGCAAACAGCCAACTCCCCCTTCTGTTTGAAGAAAGCCTCCTACCAGCTCGTATGTATCCACTACACTTACAGATGC
This sequence comes from Aleadryas rufinucha, assembly GCA_013397815.1. Classification (NCBI taxonomy): domain Eukaryota; kingdom Metazoa; phylum Chordata; class Aves; order Passeriformes; genus Aleadryas; species Aleadryas rufinucha. The sequence continues at coordinate 443,344 of VZTH01018656.1, forward strand.
ATGTGTGAAAGTTTGACATACACACAAGTAAATTTCTGTACTTCTACATTTAACTCTTCACTCTCAAAGAACCTGCCCATTTATTCTTTTTTAAGCAGCAGCTTGAGAAAAGTGCAGAATGAACAGCACTGAAATGCACCATCCTCTTTTCTGTTTTATGTTTAAAGAAGGGAATTTAGCCAAGTAATGGCAGTGTACACACTCCTATAAATGTGTCTCAGCTCTCACTGATCGAGAGATTTGTGCATTCTTCTCTGCATCCAGGTCCTTGACATCCCTGTTTTTGTTCTTTGGGTTCTCATTCTGCTCATTCTGATTCTCTCAGTTACCTCATCCACATTTTAACATTTTTACCTTTTAAACTGTAATCCAATTGGGAAGGCATCTAACTTCATCAATCATTAGTACTGATTTTTGATCTTTCCCCTTATGACTGTTATCAAATAAATAATACACAGTAATAATCCCTATGGAGAAACACTCTAAGCAAATAAAGACCATGCTTTCCCTGCAGCAAGGTTCTGCAGCTCAAGGCAGAGCAGAAAGACCAGAGTGCAACCACTCCTTGGGACTTTAACTCATGTTTCTGTAATTGCTGACATCTATCGCCTGGACGAATTTTTGAGGCAAACCAGAGAGGGAGGCTATATTCATGTAACAGTAACAAAGAAGCAAATAACCAGCATCATTCTGCCTTGTTTTCACACTGGAGCATGATTTACTTGCTTTTCAAACAGCATAACTGACTGAGCACCAGAAAACTGCCCAATGTCTCCAAAATGGAAGAGGAAGTAAATAATGCTGGTAGGTGGGAGAAATGGGGTTTTTTTATGACAGTCAAGCAGCTATGCCAGGGGCTTCCCAGCTGACATTGCGGTCTGGAGCAGAGCAGTAATCATATCAGAAAAATCACAATGGTTTCTCCACTTCTGGCATCAAAAATAATATTTCTTGCACAGATTAGACAAAAAAAAAGCCTCAAAAGGTAGGAAACAATAGAATGTTATTTCTGAAATATTTCTTTAGTCCTTTTTGTCACTCACCACACAAAAGTCTCTATCATATTGCATATGCTTGTTCCTCTACTAGATTTTCAGTCTTTGTTACTGAGTTTGAGATGAGAAGTTCCCTCAAAGCAAAGAAAACCAGTGTCACAATGCAAGTGTGTGACTGTGTGAGCACATTTTAGCAGGGCACTCAAAATGTTATGGGATTTACTTCCATCAAGACAAATGAACTCTTCCAGCAGGAGGGTGGAGAAGAGAGAAGGAAATAAAAGCAAGCAAAAGCAGAAACATGGCAAGAATTACATGACTCAGAACTACTGTTAGCAAAGCTAGAAGTCACTGGACTGACTAGGATGCATCAGCCAACCCATATTTACCTTTGATAGTCATTCAGCATCTCAGTACAAAACAGCACCTTGACACAGCTTGCTGCTTCTAAGTGCCAATCAAAGACCAGTTGTCACAAATCTGCCCTGACTAATGTTCACATCTAGAAGAACAAGTTCCCACTGATTTTGAGTCAGAGTACGTTTACTCTGGATAGTAAAGATTTCTGGTTAGAGCAATGATATGGCTGAACTCAAGGTCAGGGTGGGGAGTAGGGAGTGGGTGGCAAGCCCCTTCCCCTACTCTGGGTTTTGACAGTATGGTTGGTACCTGATCTCAGAAATCAACTCTGCATTAGAGAATAATAGTCTGATTAAGGGAATTTGCTCATTCGTAGTGAAGCAACAAACTCAATGCAATTCTACAGCAAGTACATAAAAATGTTATGAAGAAAGTATCATTGTCACTTAACTGAATCACCATGCTGCAATAAAAATATGTACGAACTATACAAAACTATTGGAATAAAGAAAAGGCCAGACTGGCTTGACAATAGTAAACAAGTGATATAAGTACTTTTTCCACCAAATGAAGTAAGAGGAAGATCAAAGCCCAGTGCGTGCTGAAGAACAGCTGTTAGGGTCTTTATTTATTGCAGAGATCTTATTAAAGATTTAATCTTGCAAGGTGGTCAACAAACATACCTCCCTCAAATGACTTCGTAATGTTTAGTCAGATCTTGTCTCTGCTGAAGAAGGAAACTTTATTTGTCTCATGGTAGTTTAAAGTGAGTTATACTTGCAAAAAGAAATTCTGACATTTAAAGGAAATAATTACTCACTTTTCAATGTATATGGGACATGGCTGTGAAATCCACAGGCACTTTCATCTTGGTTAGGCTGAATGTGTGCCCTAGCATAGCCCGAGTAATTAATGCAGCAGAACCCAATCGGCTTCTTTGTCTCACTGCTTTTAAATACAGAAGTTCAGTCTGCTACCCCACACTGTTTATGCACATTTACAAGCAGGAGGTTCTAAGTACTTGAGCTCCTCCTCTTCCTTTCCTTGGCTTTTGTCTCTTACACTGTACTGCTTTGGGTGCTTTTCAGATTCCTCCCATGAGTCAAAGCATCTAGCAGTAAAATAACCCAAGGAAGTAGAGCTTTCTGTTGGGATAAAGAGCTAGATCAGCTTAGCAACGATTCCAGCAGGAAGGCGCGAGGAGGAGGAAGTGGTGAGACTGCAAGGAAGAGAGGAAAGAGAAATTAAATCTTTCCCCCTTCAACAGCAATGAGCTTTTAGTTCAGCTTAATTCCCTGTGGAACCACAGCCCAGAGGTCAGGCAAACCAGTCAGAACCTTTCCATGCTCCACACCAGCTGTCTGCAGGATCACTGTATAATGCATAACTCATTGTGAATAACTGTAGAAATTTTAATGCACCTAGCATTAAATGGGGCAAACAAAATTAGGCAGAGAAAACAAAAAACAGACAAAAAACTCCTCGCCATACCCAAACTCTGAAAGTCATCTAAAATTCTATTCTCTGCAAAGCAGAGGATACCAGTTGTCATTGACCCCATCTTTGGTGTACAAAATAATGGTGATCTTTTAACTACAGAGACAAATGTATGCAGTCCATTTCTCTGGGGAAAAGGATAATCTAACACACTAACAAAGTCTAATCTAAACCACTAAGCAAAAACATGGACATCATATCAAATATTTCCCCTTTTGCAAAGGGGGGCTGGGTAGGCAGTAACAGCACATTGAAATGGACTTACTTAGTGCACCTCATTGCAGCCATAAATGAAAATGTAGAAATCAAAGTATTCTATACTTTAAAAAACCAAAACACTTACAAGGATAGTAAAAATTTAAAATATGCCATGCTTAAAATTAGTTGGTTTCTCAAAATGAATTATGGCGTATTTAGTTTCTTACCAAATAAATCTAAAAATAAGATCTTAAACTAGAAATTCATCATAGTATGATTTTGAGAAGAGAGATCTTTATGTCTCAATTAAAAAATTCTTACTAGACTGAATGACACGTTTTCACTTAACTAAAGAACTAAAAAGATAAATGTTGCTATTTCAATTTAGATAAAAACATTAATTTTATCAATCTGCCAGCTTCACTCCCTTTGCTACATCTTCTTTTTGGATGATTTCCAAATACTTCTTTTTCAAAAATCCATTGATTTAAAGGTGTTGCCAGCTACTCTATGGTTTAACTCATTCTAAATCTATTTTTATACCAAGATGTGATTTTTTTTTAATAGATCTGTATCTTGTTTTCCTTAAGGAAAAAGAAGGAAAAGCTTTAAATCACTCAGAGAATGTTAGCCATTAGCATTTTCTTTCATAAATCAGACACATTATTTATTAAAAGTCAATACAAATTCTGTCATTGATTTCAAACGTGTTACTACTCGTCTGTTCATCTGTAAGAAATTAATACAGAAACAGTGAAGCAGAGCACTACTTTGCGCAGTACAGATCTAAACATCACCTGAAAAAGTAAGAAAAAAAGATGTGACAAAAACACAATGAAACTTCTCCCATTAAAGTTCCCAGATCTGCCCTCTCTTATGAAGACTAGCATTTATTGTTGTTTTATACATAATGTTTTGCTGAAAAAACAATATGAATTAATTCAGCTCTAATTTACTGAGAACTAACAGTAATCTCTAGGGGGAAAAAAGACATGGAGATACCTTCTTCTCACACAACTCAGTGAAACACTGAAGTTCAGACCAGTGTAAGCGGAAAAGTATGTAAGGAGGAGCATCAGCTCTTCTAGAGCGCTGGGCACTGGTTTGAAACCAGTTCAAATTAAAAGTTACAGAACCAATTTTTTGGGTCAAGGAATTTACTGTTTTCAGTACATTTGTTTATATGCTGATTTTACTTCTCACAAATAATGACCATGCTGCTTTGTTCATTCTAGCTCAATATGCCTGAGATGATATTTAAAACCTGTCAGACTGCTACAAAAGTGTTATTTCCCCATATTGCACTAGGTTTGAAGTGTTGAGACTGAAACTACCATAAAATCTGCATAAATATAGGAGATATATACATATATATTTTTAGTCAGCACAAGGATTCAGGGAAAGATGAGACCTGAATATGCTCTATTTAGATTTTTAAATCTTCCTTTTGCAAGAGAATTGAGACAATATAGTGTGAGGAAAAAAAAAGGAGGCAGTTTTGATACCATTCTTGTTACTCTTAGTGATCAATTCAATCTTAAAAACAAAGTAAAATTAAAATTCAACTTATACCTCTAGATTTTTTTCTATTTTACTAATTAAACCTGCTCAACTGAATTATGTATCTCAACTTTAAGAATAATATATGTGGAGGTTTGGTGAACAGAATGGGTTAAAAAAAAGCATAAACCTGTGCTCTGTATTTTTTCAGAAACTCATCTGCTCTTCTGAAGACAAAAATAGACTTTCCTTTTCAAAAATAGCCCTCAAGAGCCAACACAGCAACTGAGTGAAGCACAAGAATGCAAAGGATTTCAGCTTGTCAACAGATGAAATTTAAGTGAAAAACCCATACTCCAGGAGAGGGTCTTCAACACCACAGTGATTAGGCTTGCAGAACACCCTCGCCGAGACAGGATTATAAGGATGCTTCCAAAAAACAGATTAAAAGGGGACAAAGGAAATTTATATAGGGCACTGGGAAATTTTCAGTTTCTTTCAAATGTGGTACATCTCAGAAAATGTCATATTACTCCACCTCTTGATAAGGAAAATGCAAAGTCCAACTACGCATCTGCTCCCCAGTCTCAGCATTCAAGAAGAAAATGGGAGCTAGAAAAGTGAGGTGAGAGCAATAATGGGTGGTTTGTAGCTCGTATTATTGTAGAGAAACCTTCAAGGCACAAAGCAAATCATGACTCAGCCATAACTGCAGTGAGATCTGCCTCATGCACTAATGTGGATGCCAAAACTATGCATTTTAAAAATACTGGCTTCAGAATTATTTCAGGAAAAGATGTGAAAGGGTCTTTTAAAGAAGGTCTATAACTATATTTCAAAATAGAAATGAGAAACAAAGGAGAGATGGAAGACACTGGATAGGCCTTTAATAATACTGGATGAAAACAAAGTGGAGGAAAAGGGTAAAATGCACTTGGTTAGGGATTTAATTTATACAAAAAATAACCCTAAGGCCAGCATCAGTTAACTATAATTAGAACTACGTGTCACAAATTAATCCAACATATATAACCCCACCTTTATAATGCCATTGTCATTATAATTTCTACGATAATTTCTATAATATTTAAGCACTTAATTCCCTGGAATTCCATTAAAATTTCTAATACAGTGACATCAGATACAAAAAGCTCCTGCACTTTTATTTCCTCCTACAGATGGATGCCAAAAAACTTTGTTGTCTTCCAGTCCAGAGACAAACATATGCCGCTGGTCAGATGGCAAAGCTCAGTTTCACCCCAGAGGGAGGATTAATGGATCTGATAAACTCATTCTCTAGGAAGGTAAAAATCTGCTTCCAGACTATCACTGAAATTGCAGTGATGGACAATTGGATGATATAAGGTAGCACCGGCTACTAAATTACTGAGCTGTATCAGCTGCTGCACATAGGATGCCACAACAGTGAAAACTGAAATGGGTAAGATGGACAACAAACATCATTCCTTGAGCATCAAGACTTCATCAGGCTGCAGAGTGAGTCTCCACCAAAACAACAATACATAGGAGTATGAATTCTGTGCAATGATCACTAGTAAGGAAGCAAGACGTATGAATTATTTACTCTTACAAACAGTTATTAGAAGATTTGGGATTTAGTAGTGAGCAAACCTGAAGATCAAAATTATCATCAAAATTAAAATAGTGCTTTTTGCATCTAATTGCACATCAAAGTCAATTTTGTCCTTTGGAAGTTACAACATGAAGGTCAAAAGTATAAGTAAAATGAAGATATCAGAGGATTTCAAGGCAAAAAAATGTTTTCTTTACTTGGCTCTTTAGTGGCATAAGATTTCCCAGTGTAAGCTTGTTCCCAGATGCAAGCAGCTGCTACACACACATTTGTCCAGGAAACACATGGTTAGAAATATACACTCCTAATTTTAGTGAAGATGAATATTTTAAGGCCATCCTGAGTGAAATCAGAATACAAATGTTAAAACTGGCTTCTGTTCATCCATATACAACGTGACAAGCATTTGCTTACTCTAGGACTGCAGAGGAAGCTTTTAAGACCATGCATATTTCACCATCTGCTTTGCTGCTACTTTGCAAAATTCTAGTGATATGAACTAGTTATTACCTCAGATACTGGAGGGAGGGCAAGGGAATGCTAACTCTATCTGTTATCCATGACTTTTAATCTTGGTTAAATCAAACTAGTAATCGGGAACTTCAGATAAGCATGGAGCCAGGAAACAAGAACATGAAATTGAGAGAGATTCAACTTACAATTAAATCTTGAATAAGTGAAATTGAAAGTATCCTCTTGGTGCCATTTTCCACAATTACTCCAAGCCAATTAAGCGCACCCCAGTACCACAAATAACTCTGTCCTCCATGCCAGTAGCTTACGAAGGCAAAAGTGAGGGCTGTAGATAAAAGTGTTCCAAGCAAACTGGACTGAGATCCTCCCATTGGAACATAAATGTACCTGTAGGTGAAACAACAGATAAGCAATGCTGTTAGAGATTTCACAGAAATCTCAGAAAAACATCCACCACAGAACAAATGTGTCAATTTGTAGCATAAAAAGGACTCTGAAAAACTACCTGACATGCTCTATTTACAGAGCTTGCCCTACTTTCTGCAAAGCTGTAAGACCACTTCATGAAATACGTGCATGTACAATTTGGCAAAAGGACAATTTTGTGGTCCTGGGAACTCTGTAATCTTCATGTGAATTTAAATTATAAGATTCTTAACAAAAAAAATTGAAACATTATACAAAGGCATATATAGTCACAACCCATAGACTGTTTCCCATTTGTCAGAAATGCAGATGCACACAAACATACTTTATTACTAAAAGTTTGTAATCGCTTTCTTTTTAAATATTTCATTAAAAATTATGTGAACTGTGACTATTTCCTGTCTGGTTCTTCTGTTATACTCTCAGGATCATGTCTGTCTGATGACCTTCAGAGCACACATACCAAAAAAAGCCTGGAAACCCATATGAAGCACTCTGCATGCAATTATTCTGCATTTAAACTGAACCCAGAAGTCAGAACCTCAGTCATTAATTGATGCTTATAAGTGTCCAGAAATCAGTGCTCCTTCAGAAAAAATACCAGAAGCAAAGTGATTCTGAAAGCTGACACTATTTTGTTGGTCATTTCACTTCCAGCCCAAAGAGCTACATCCACTCCCATCATTTTCTGATTAAGGCATGACCACTGGCCAGACTTTGTCTGAAAGAACTGCATATTTCTGTCAACACTTTGAAGAAACCTATCAGGCAGGGCAGTCACCATCCAGCTCATGGGTACCAGCAAGGAGATGTGGTATCTGAGAACCACCAGTGACAGCTCTCCTCTGCTGTCATTCCTTTGGCATGACATGCTGCACTCATATTTGAGACTATTCCTACTTGCTAAGATAATTAAAGAAATTTTTTTCCAGTGAAATTTTTATCTCTGGTTATCAGTTTTTGTATTCAGAGATAAATAGTAGCTTAAAAATTTAAAAGAGATATTAACATACTGCTTTATTCCTAATCTTAGGAAGCAAGAAAATAAATAATGGGGTAAAATACAGTGATGAACATAATTAAAGGGTAAACAAAAAAGTCATTAAAAAAACAACTGTCAAATGTTCCAAAATCTTTCTTATCACAACACCAATACACCTTTTTACTTCAACCTGCTACAGGGAACATCTGATTACATGTTTTTCAGTATAGATGTGTTGTTTTACTAAGCATATGAAAATAAATAGAAATTAAGATCAATAGTTTCTATTTATGTTGTGCTTTTCTTCTCTCTCCCCTTCTCATGTTTGAACAGCGTGGCAATAACAGACACTTGCAATTGCAGTCAATTAATCTAATGGCAGAGAGGTTTATCTTAGCAGTCTGCAAGCAGTGGATTTCCTGCAGGGCTGCGGCATGGAGGGTAAAGAGAGCAGAGCCACTGACTGCTGCTTCAGCAAATTCCTTCTACACAAAGGATTACAGACAAGAAAGACTAAGCAGCTCAGTGCTCTTAGGACAGATTCTCCCAACACCTTTCCTCTCCCTTTTTGAAGGCTGATTGGTTTATTTTTGAAGCAGGGTTTACCTTGTTTCACAGAGCTGCACCTGGAGGAGCCCAAAGCAGGGTGCTGCCAGCCCTGCCACACTCAGGAAAGATCTCTGTTGTACATTTAGGGATTTAATTGCCACCTGATTCATGTCTGTCAATTCACAGAATCACAGAATAGTCTGGGACCCACAAGGACCATCAAGTTCAACTCTTTAGTGAATAGCCCATACAAAATCAAACCCACAACCGTGGCCTTACCAGAACCATGCTCCAACCAACTGAGCTCATCTCTGAAATGCAGCATTTAAAAGTAACCCAGACACTATTGAAAAGACACATCTCAGATGAAGATCTAACTTCAATCCCCAAAGAAAACTTTCTGCTGACCCCACAGGGCCCTGGGTTAAATCCACAGCACAAAAGACAGCTTTTACTGCAGAGGTAGCTCCGGGTTTCTGTACAGTCCCCTTCCCTGCACTGACACTGTTGTGTAGGCTCCAGCCATCTTGTCAGCACAGGCAGCCTCCACGGGCACTGGCATTGCCATGAAGAGCTCAGCAGCATCAACTCATTTGTTTCCCACTGCATCCAGCTGAGTTTAGGTTGGCCTGAAGGGCTTTCAGTTTACTGTGCAGAGAAAAAGGCTATTTTCTGATTTTTAGTGTTTAACAACAGCAGCTAGATAATTGAGCAGCAATAACTCATAATGCTGATTAATGTTCAAAGTTAGTGAAGTTTTAGCTCCTAGTGAGGCTGATGGCAAATGTGCAACTGAAAATCCATTATGTGAAGACCTGTTTGAAGAAGGACAGAAGCCAAAAGGAATAACAAAATCTTTACTAACACTTTGACCTTCCCCTCCAGTACTGTGGAGAGTCTGCCTCCCTGCCCAGAGGAGAAATGGAAAGCAGAAAGCAATGCCTCTCTCGTTCCCTGCTAGTGCCATAAGATCATGGACAGGCAGCTGGCTGTCATTTCTTGTCACAAGGGCAGTAACCACTCTCAGATTGCATGGTCTTGCCTCCCTCTGTCAGGGCATTCCCACTGGCAGTTTTAAAGTGGTTATAAAGGATTGATAGATATTGAGTCATTTCTCTTGAACAGTGTGAAGAGCAATTCTGTAAGCTCCTGTATTTTTCACACAGAAAAATATTGTGAAAAAGCCATTACTACATTACAGAACACATCGGGGGAAAAAAAATATTTGCTACCTTATCACCCATGCACACCACATCCATGTGCTTCCCTTGCATTCACACTGCTACACTGGGAAGCCTGCATACAAGCAATAGGCAACTCAGTGTGCAGCCAGGAGCAGAGCCTGGCTCAAGACCAGGCACTTTGTGCTCTCTGACTACCAAAATACTCTGATAACCAAAACTGTCTTGCAAAAGAACCATGTCAGAACTCTCATTGCTGCAAAGATGCATTTTGCTTATTTTAGAGCAACCTGGTAGTTCAGAATCTAATTTCTCTATACTTCCCCTATGTGTTTACACAAAGGAGTACTCATTTGATTACAAAAAGCTACATGAACACTCAAATGTGAGGGAGAATCCTGTGAAAAGCATTATTAAGCCAGAAGATAGAAGAAATATATTAGTTCTGTATTATCATTTACAATGCAACACACACCTTGTAACTAACAATTTGTTGTAGTTTAACCTTGTCCAGCAGCTACACCCCACACAGCCCCTCATTCACTCTCCTCCATGGGATGGAGAAGAGAAGAAACCTCTTACAGTGCATTCAGAAAGTTGTTCTGCCCTCCAGTTTGCTAAGAAAATCTGTGAGGAGGGAAGGAAGGAGGCAGGGAAAGAGAGTTTAAGGGGCAATGACTACAACAAATCAATGTCTTTTATATCTGCATGCTCCCTTTTTTTCTTCTTACCAATACTTCTATCTACCTGCAACCTACCCCTGCAATCTATCCCTCCGTACTGTAAACCCTGTACTGTACTCAGGGTTTACACAAATGGAGAGGTTGCTGTAGAACATGCTGACCTGCTGCACCATAAGTAGAATAGCATTACATAAATATCTCATTTTAAGCTTCCATGCAGCTTTTAAGATTATTCCCATTTCTAATCACAGAAAATCCACACAGAAGTTCAAAATCCCCAGTTCAGGGACTATTAGCACATAAAAGTAACCAGGGGTCCTCATGGCAGTCTAACACAACTCAAAGGAACACCCTTGTAGCAGAATTTTTTAACAGCTCTTAAACAGATTACACATTTACTCTAGATGTGTAAGGAAGGCAGACTTAGCTGAAAAATGTGGCACCAATATATGACAAATTTATCTTAACTCACATACTCACAGAAGAAGAAAATTCAGCAGTTATTTGCTGGTCAATGAGCCAAAGGTGGACAAATAAAGAAAGGCAACAAAGTATTTTGCAAAGAGAGAAGGATGTCGAGTTAAGCAGATTTGAGGGTAGTAATTGGTCATGTCCCTCCAGATTGTAGAGGGATGGCCAGCAATGGTCCCCCTTAAGATCCATGAAAATGACAGACAGGAAGGTTAGACCTGTGGAAGATGCTTAGTATCAAAAAATGCAGGCTAGGTGAGTATTTAAAAATAAAACATCAACTTAGGGGGCCAAAAGTCAATCACTGCCAAAACTCCAAAGGAGAAATTTGAAGGTGAAAGAACAGAGATTTCTAGGCAGACTATCAGAGGGGAACGTGTGAATGCCACGGGCCAGGCTTTGCCAACCACTCCTGGACTGGCCAGACCTCCCTTAAGGACAACAAGGAAAGGTACTTTATGGTGTCAGAAGAAAAAGTTGTGCACATTACATGGAGAGAAGGGGGAAGAGAACTCCATGTAATTAAAATCTCAAAACATCTGGGGTGTGTTTGAGGCACATAAATACAAATATTGAGAGAATGTTATATAGTAAAAATTATTTGCATGCACACCCCCACACCTGACATGACTAAACATACATTCCTAGCCTTCCCCTCCCAGGGCAAAGATGTCAGTCTTAACCATATTTCTGTGTTTTCTATCTTTCTACTTCTGTTTTGATTACAAACTAAAATTTACCTGGGATTAAACATGCTGCTTTCACAAACAAAGCACACTGTGTACGTGTCTTTCCCCAAGCGCATTACTTTTAGTCCAGGTACAGCAGTTTAAATCAGCGTATCCACAGCCAGCAAACTGTTTCATTTACACAACTTATCTTAATTTGAACTCACTAAGTGAACATTAGAGAACTGGATAAAATATGCAAATGGTACCATTTAAATCCCTACAGTAATGCAAACACAAACATAATAGCTGAAGTATTTAAAAGTGACATTTACTTACTGAGAATACCTTTTAAATCCAATAACCATTTTGTTAGTTTTCTTGAAGTGGTAATCTCCAGAACAATCATAAGAGATCTGACAACCATTCCCTTGAAAAACACGAAGTTTCTTTTCTTTTAATGACTCTACATTGCAAAGTTTTTATTCTGGTAACTTCAGAAAACCTCTAACAGGAGCATTCCTAATCAGTTAACAATCATTCAGGAGGGCTATTATTCCCTGAGGACTCCACACACTGCTCTTATTTGCACATGCATGTAATTTTAAACATATTTAAATCTTGAAGTAAGTGCAAGTAAAGCACCTGTTTAACTGCTGCTCTGTCCAGGAGCTTTCTTCAACATGTGCCTGAATTTCTTCCTGATGTAAGGTCATACAGCAAGATGCATGCTAGCCATGATTTTTTTTCCCCCTCTCCTAGGCATTTGTCATGGAATGTCTAATCCAGAACGAGGTGGAATGTAAATTAAAAAAAAAAAAAAAAAAGTGAATTAGCTTGTAAGGGCAAAGTAAATACAATTACTATATGAGGATTTTGTGGTTTATTTCAGGGAACATTTGATGCTCAAAATTCCAATGTCTCTCTAAGTTTCAAAGCATTCAAGGGTTAACTGTGTGCCTATCATACTGTTTGGAATTGGGCAACTACATAGATAACACAGCAAAAGCTTAAAAAGCAATAATGCAGTTCTCCATCTTGCATCCCGACAACAGAAATCGCTCAAGGCTCTGTACAGTGAGGGTGTTCATTTGTGGACGTGTATGAAAAACTCTGTCCAGGCAGCACTATGTTTGTGCTGGGCTTCCTTAATTTATTTATTTTTAATACTCTCTTCATGGCCTTAAATCATTGACTTAAAACGTTTTTTCTGCTGCATAATAAAAAGATGTCAGGCCCAGTTCTGCAAATTCTTACTTCTGGGTGAGTTCTTACGATTCCTGTTCTGTCACTTCAAGCTGTCACTGACTTGAATGGAGCTACGCAGAGTGCATAAATAAAGCACACCTGTAAGTCTTTGCAAGACTGGGTCCTACAGGAATAAATCTGTTTTAAATCACAGAAACATCTCCCGTAAACATGACTTTGAACACTGAGCCACTCACATGTGCACCTGAAATAAAGAAATAACCAGAGGTATTTGGAATACCATTTTGCAAAGTTTCCATTAAGAGACTAAGCCTTGTTCTGTGAAACTCCATTTCTTACATGGTCTAACAATTTTGCTGGCTGTTGGCAAAGCTTTTTAAGCTCTGTAAGACTCTCTCACCTCACCAGCTTAACCCAATGTTTAGAGACTCTGACAAACGCAGACCTTTTAAAATATTTAAGCTAGTGTTGGCTGCAGGCAAGTCTTGTTGCATTATCACAAAAATGTTTAATGAGAAATTAGGTCCATTTGGTTTACAAAGCATTAATGAGAATATTCATATGCAAGAACACTCAGCTTTACAAATATGACCTAAATTCTCATTCACTTCACAACTGTTAGCATGTTTCCCAACAAAGACTGAGTGTGAAGTTTTCTACTAAAAAACCAAGAAGTGTTTAAAGTACTTTTCTTCCCTTGCATTCAACACAAAAATTGATATGAGTCGAGTGCATATGTCAAAGGGCAGATAACTGCAGAAAACTGAATACATCATTTTGAATTCACTCTTCCAAGGAAGCTCATGTTTTCAAAGAGATTCATTTATTTCAAATGAAATTTTAATCTAAATCATAATATTTCCTTCTAATGGAAAAAGTTTCATTACTGATGGACTGCTGTGTTTAGTTTTCCCCCAGCTGCATCCAGGAAAGAAAGAAACCCTGCCTACCACCACCTGTTTGCAGTCAAATGCAAACCTACCAGTCAGCTGCCTTTGATCACAATGGAAACGAGAGAGCTTCCAGATGACCAAAGAGCCAAAAGACTGGTTATAGCATTAAGTTCAAACCAGCGTCCCAAACATTTTGCTGACAGTAGAAGCCTAGATGTTATTGCCAAGACAGCCTAGAGTAAAGTGCCTACAGCTCAGCTACTGGGTGGGAGAGGGCTGTGTCCCCAGCTGACAGATGGAGGTGGGAAGGAGGCACTCCTGCCTCCTCCCATAAAGAACCTACAGAGCTCCCTGAAGCTGTTCTGCACTTAGCTCCCCTCAGGGGCCCAATTCACTCCTGATACTCACAATACACCTACCATGTGCTGAGGATATCTAGGCTCAGCAGCACAACAATCAGGCTATTTACTCCTTTGAAAACACAGCCAGAAGAGGGATATATTAATAGCACTGTCACTCTCTGCTTATAAAATGGTAGAGGTCAGGCTCTTTGCCAGGGAGACCAACATATCTTGCCTCTCAGAGGAGCGCTCCAGCTGTCTGTTACCAGGCTGCCACCAGGCAGAAAAGAAAATGAGATTCAAAGAGTGAATATGCAAGAAAAAACAAGTCTGTGGCTAGGGCATCACTCAGAGAGATGATATTGCAGTCCAGCTTTCTGCTCTAGGAACTGCTCATTGTGCCCTAAACAATCATTAGACAAAATGCATAAGCAACACCATGAACAAAAGAATTCTTTTTTTTCCCCACTTATTTTCTTTACTTCTCCCAGCTCTTACACTGAAGGTGACAGAAAACATGGGGAAATTTTCAGTTCCCTTGAAGTTGCAAAACAGAGCTTAAAGACTAACTAGCAAATTAGAATCAAAGAATGTACCATTACCCTCAAACCCACCTCTATTGTTAATCCCGCTAGGTTTCTGTTGGCCACTGAAGTAGGAAGTACTCCAGAAGATGATTGCCTACAAAAGATCTAAGTTTATTCCAGCTGACCAGATTTAAAGGATATCCCAATATATGATCCAGACTGGGACTATACAGGGATGGAAGCAGCTTTGTTTGCAACAGGAAACACAGGTCAGAATACATGGTAACTACCCTGAGTGAGGTAATTGAATATAAGGCTCTAAAGTCTGATGTTTCAGCACAGAAGGCTGAACCTATCGCTTTAACACAGGCATTGGAAGGAAACATCTGGATGGATTCTAAGTATGCTTTCAGTGAAGTGCATGCTCACAGGACAATTTGGAAGGAGAGGGGTCTGTTATCAGCACAAGGTACATCAATCAAACATGGGACACAAATATTACTCTTTTTGGAAGCAGTACAAAAACCAGCTGAAGTTGCAACTAGGCACTGTAAACCTCACCAGACAAATAAAATGTGGAAATGGGCCAAGTTGTGGAAATGACTTGGCCGACAGGGTGGCTAAAGAGGCTGCAGAAAAAGGCATCCATGTTTTGGTTCCACAACGAGAGATTAGTCTACCAGATATTAAGCCAGAACATAGTGCAAAAGACTGACAGTTAATTGAAGCATTAGAAGCTTGATTTCGCCCTGATGGATGTGCAAGTCACCCTTACTGGACACATACTAGTTCCCAAGGCAATTATGAGAGAAACAGTAGACAGAGAGCAGCAGTTTACACAATGGAGTGCAGAAAAGTTGTTAAAACACTTAAGAAAGACAGTGATTAGCTCCAAGATGACTGAAATTGTATATTCAAAGACTCAAAAGTGTGGCACATGTAAAAGAAATGACATCAATCCTGAAAACAAAGTGGTAATAGGGGCTATCAAATCTGGTAACTCTCCGGGAGATTATTAGCAAATTAACTTTACAGAACTTCCATGTATAAAGACAGCTATAAATATCTTTCAGTCTTAGTGGATACCTTTTCTGGGTGGCCTGAAGTGGTTTCCTGTCACACCAACATGACAAAAGTAGTAAAAATGTTGTTAAATCAAATAATTCCACACTTTGGATTTCCTCTAGGAATGTCATCAGAGTGTCTCATTTTACAGCAAAAATAATGGAACAAGTTAGTAAGGCCCTGGAAACTCAGTGGAACTTACATACTCCCTACTGACCACATGCTAACAGAAAAGTAGAAGGATGAATTACACTATTAATCTACAACTCAGTAAAATCTGTCAAGAAATCTGTACTCGCTGACTTGAGTACAAGCACTCCTAATTGCTTTGTGCTCCCAACCTAAGGGCACAGAAAAACTAAGCCCCTCCGAGCTGCTCTATGGTCAAGCCCTGTCAAACTCCACACATCCCAGGGGATGTGCATGTTAAAGGTGGGGCAGACCTCAATAACTACCTCATATCTTTAGGTAAAATGCTGCAGGATTTACAGCAGGCAGTTGTCATCGCCAGACTGGTGGGACTGGACACACCAGCACACAAATTCCAACCATGAGACTGGGTGTACCTTTGGGACAGGGATCCAGCACCTCTCCAGCCAAAGGGACCATACCAAGTACTGTTAACCACGCACACCACAGTAAAATTGAACAGTAAAGGACCTTGGGTGCATTATTCTAGAATCAAAAAGGCGTCAGCTCCGTGGAGAGTTATTGTCCCCAACCCAAATAACGAAGAAAGAGAATGAGCAACCTTGTAACTAAAGTATTACTTATACCCGTGAGTTGTATCTTGATAGCTAACCAAAATCTTTGTTTGCCAGAGACTTTTAGAGTTTCACCAAGGGACTAGTCATGAAAACTCTTATGGAAGTTTAAAGATCAAAGTAGCTAAAATATTAAATATAACTAATCACTGGATATGTTCTCAAATAATGTTGGGGGGAACAGGGTCCCTTGGATGGTCCCTATGGGGTGGCAAGAACTTTGTCATCGGGTTATGACTCGTAATAGAGTCAGTGAAGGGATAGCTAAAGAAAATTGTACAATAGAACAAAGAAATACAACTATAAATTTTACAGGATTTAGTAACATTCCCTTAAGAAGAAACCCAAAACTACGGTAGTTAGAGGTCACAATGTGAAAGGATTTATATGCTTTAACATTACTCAAAATATAAACAGAACTTGGAGTGCTGAAACAAATCAGTGTCAGTATTATACCACTCCCAGCTGCAACGCCACTATGAAACTCCATTGGTCTCATGGCACCAAGGACACAACAGAAGCACACACAGGAGCCCTAGATCCACCAGCAGTGCAACAGTGGGAAACAGGAAATCAGACCTTTGGTACTGGGAATGGGACCTATTGGGTATGCAGAGACAGTGCCTATAAATGGCTTCCTAAAGGATGGTTTGGTTCCTGTTTCCAAGCAGTATTAATGCCTCCCCTTAGGGTACTTTGGCAACAACCACAAGGAAGAGTTAGGGCCAAGAGAACATTTTCCATCCAGGGGGCGCAGGACAATCTGCAATAAACTCCTTTGATTTCGGGAAGTGAAAGATTCACTCTATGCCCCAAGTGTGCTGCCTTGCACTATGGAATTTATATTAACAAGCTAAATAGGTTATTAGAAGAAGTGGTGAATAATACTATTAAAATATTAAATAGCACATCGTATGACCTCCAACAAACATGAATGGTGGCTGTACAGAACTGCATAGCCTTAGATTATCTGCTTGCTAGCCAGGGAGGAACGTGTGCTATTTTAGGACAGGAGTGTTGCACTTACATCAGTGATGGGTTTAAAGTCCAACAGACAGGAATCATCCCGACAGAAAGAGCAGCAGAAGAGTAGCAGAAAGAGGAACATTGGTCTTGGTGGGATTTGCTTACTTCATGGCTACTAAATTGGAGACTGCTACAAAATGCACTCACAGCAGTCACTGTAATCATTGTGGTACTTGTACTTGCTTGTATTATGACTCAGTGTTATAGTTCTTGTAACCCTTTGTGCTGGAAAATGGAGTATTGAGACTTGTCTAAAAGACACATAATCTCAAGAAAAGGGGGACTTGACAGACAACACAGAGAATAGAAGCTTTCAGTTCCCTTGAAGCTGCAAAATAGAGCTTAAAAGACTAGCCAGCAAATCAGATAAAAGAATATAAAAGTAGACACACAGGATGTTAAACATAGTTGGAACCAGTGGATAAACAGATAATGAATATGTGGTTTCTGTGGCAAAGTTATGTAACAAGAAACCACAGTGCATGCCCTAAGAGAAGTTCAAAGCAAGGTCATTTACAAAATTGGGGGATCTCAGTGAATACGACCACTTTAGACCCCTTCAGATGACCCTCTAGGACCATAGAAGGACTTCCAGTAAGAGGCAGAAGCATGTAGATTAGTTCTAAGGAAAGGGATGGTTATGTATTAGCTAGGAAGTACATGGCAGTAAATGTATATGATCACAATGGATTAAATACTCTGTTGTAAAGTTTCATGACACATACTCAATTAGAGGAAAAATCCTCCAAATGTGTCCAGCCCCATAATAAAGAATGCCCACTTTCTAATACTTCAAACTGTGTTAGAAAGTTTATTCTCTAGACTATTTCAGTATCAGAGGGCCCATCTCACAATTCAAAACTCCGCATACCTGAACTGCAGGCTGCATAGGCATAATTTTCCCACACAAATAAACCCTTTGCAACACATCTCTTCCCTTGCCCTCTCCCTCCTCTTCATAAGAGTGCATTCACAACAGCACATTTTACAGTAGATTTCAACTACAGCCAAAGCAACAGAGACCAGTTCTTCCCCTGCGTGTGACTGCACATATTGAACTGTTTGTGGTTCAGTTAGTGAAAAACTGTTAAGTATGTGTCATTTGTTGCTTCGACCACACCAAGAATAAAGTACTGTGTTTTCTCCCTCCTCCTAGAAAGCTGCTTTAAATTCCATAGGTGTAAGCACAAGCTATTTAGCCATTCTGCTAATCTTAGTATGCCAGGTACATCAGAAAAAATGTGGATTCATTCGCATGTGTGAATTCAGATGTTTAAAATACACTCATCACCATGCACTTAACAGCCACCTTTTCCAGCATGCCTCTGTCAAAGGAGTGCATGAAATGCAGTCACTACAACAGAGCCTATTTATTTTCCTTATTAAACCATTTTTGCTTGGAGACAAGGTGATAAAGTTGAATAGCCCTCTAAAATTTGCTAGGTAACAGAAAGACTGTTTAATCTTTGCAGACTCCTTTGTGGAGAGTTTGATGATTCTTTTGCATTTTTATATCCCTTTGTACACATGCATGTCAAAGGGCATTGTTAGCATCCACAGACCACACAGCAGCTTCACCAAACCATGAATACCTTTGCTTCACTGGACTGTATAGTTCTATAGACAAACAGAAATCAAGATGTCAGAAGACTTTCACTTGGGTACATCAGAAATACAAATTTTTGTGAGAGCAGAATAATGCTTGAAGTTCCAAAGTCGGTGAAGACTCGGTAAGTATTGCAATCTCTAAATTATAAATCAACAGCAACAAAATGTACTTCAATGGATCTCTGAAATAAAGGCATGTAATTAATGAAAAGTAGAAATATGAAAGAGACGTTGCATAAATATGGCAGGAAACTTGACAAATATCAAAGTATCTGCTTAAGGAAAGCGTAGCTTTACATATTCCTCCAAATTGCCAGTGCACAAAGTTTGAAGAGTCAGATTTTTGACATTATTCCAAACTGAGTAATTCACTCACCTCTCCTGAGCTCACATTTCTTAGAAAATGCTCTTTGCAGTTCTGGGAAATGACTATTTATAAAGTACAGCCAAGGCGTTGAGATGTCTAGGCAAAGCTGGGACCACTTAAGATTATACAGCACCTTCCACAATAAAAAACTTCTCTACACTCTCCAACCTGTGTCAAAAACCCTTCAAACACCAGCAGAGTTAAATCTCTTCTGATGAGAATTAACACATGAGTACAATACACATTTATCAGCCCAAATCAACGTTGCCTGTTATATAAGTGAGAATGAATATAAATTTAATTAAGCAAAGTGAAGTAAAATATTTACTTCTCTTGATGTAGCACCCTTAAATAATGATGAGCTCCTTTTTTCTCATTTGTAGTGAAAGAATAGACACACTCCCCTAACAACCACCAGGAATAGGGGTCACTCCAGACAAAAACTTAAGTGGAAAATGGCAGTTCCTGTGAAGTCAGTAGCAACAAGGGCTAGAGCTAAACAAACCAATAAGTTTTAAACATAAAGCAAGAAATTATTCCAATGCAAAGGTAGAACTTGAGAAAGAAATGCTGTAGTTACAGCCAGAAATTTAAATATATATGTAAGGATGGGGAAAAAACAGTAAAAAAATGGGACAAAAACCAGGTGCGTACTCAAGGAAAAGGGAACGGTAAAAGTGCCAGGGAAAAATAATCAGTTAGGGTATCACGGAAAGTTAAATAGAAAATGTACCATAAATCTTCTTATCCTGCTACAACACCAAGCTGTTCCTCTCTCCAGTTGTCTAAAGGTAGTCTTTTTGTTAGAAAGAAAGAATAATGATTGATAAAATAATGACTTTGCATTGATCCTCACGAAAAGCCCCAAGAGAGTGAATCAACAAAACTAGTTTTAACTTTTAAGTACAAATGTAGGCCAGAAAGGGCAGAAAACAGGTTAAAGACCATCAAGAATGTCAGCAGCATTCTAGTCAGTGTGCCTTCATGAGATTCTCTGAAAGATATTCAAGGAAGCATCTGGTTTACTCATTGGGTCACAGTGCTTGTTTTTCATGTTTTCTGCTTCTCGAGATTTCAACAGACTGTAAAAAGTAAACAAACTCCTTTTCTTTCGTCAAATGTGGGGGTAACCAAGCAGAAATAAAAGTTCATCCAGCTTGGGAACTGCTTAGCAAATTCCCAGTGGTATGTGGGAACACACTATGAAATAGCAGCTTGTGCTCACCTCATCCTTAGGACTGAGGGCTAACCAGCTAAGAAACAGCATTCAAAGAGGTAAGGTACTTTCAAAGAGCTAAATAGAATCATCAACACCAAACTGCCTTATTTTCCCTGGAAAACCTCAAGAAAAAACCAAATCTGTCAGTTAAAGTCTACCCAGCAACCTAAAGAACATCATGGTAAGATAGCTATGGATTAGCTTTTAAACTGTTCAAATAATTCACCAAATATTGAACAAAGCATTTAAACTGCTTCAATATTCAACAACTGCTACCCCTCGACAACAGGGCACAAGTAGCTCCCTGGGCTGTAAGCTCCATAGGAGAGAATCAGACAATACAAAATCCCTCCATCCTACTGCAGTTTTGCCATGATGGCAGTGAAGATGACCATAAAAAAGTGCATGCACAAACAGACAACGTCCCACCACACTAAATGCAAACATGAGGCTCTGCACCCCCACCCATGGTTTAAAAAAAACCATGGGTGATGCTGGATGGAGGTGGCACATTTGTCCTTGACTCCAGCCTCGACTGGAAGGCAGCAGGCAACCACTGCTCTCAGCTATTGATTTTCCACCATCTTGCAGAGAGCAGTCCTTCACTGGAAAATGGCTTTTCCCTGTCACAAGACATCACTCATATGGGTATCACTCAGCTGGGAGAGCTGCAAGCAGAGCATTATCCAATGCTTTCTGCCTTCACACTGCAGCAGACCTCTGCCTCCAAGAGCACGTTCCCTTTCCACAGACAGGTTTCTTCAGAAGGAAGGATGTGGGGGTATGGCATCCATCAGCTCCTGGCTGAGACCAAAAGCTAAGAGGCAATGAAAACGTACCTGAATTTCAGATGTACCCTCACCAGTGATTTGACTCTTTGCCCTGAAGTAGACTAGAAATGCTCAGCCAGTTTAAGCTGCTCATTCTCCCATTCTCCCCCACCTCTTACCTAAACTTCATGATTCTCAGTTATGAGCTCATACAGTGGCAGAGCAGAGCCATATGCACAGAATTCATGAATGCCAAAAAGTCAAATATAATTATGTGGGGTCAAGCATGTTGACAACATCCTGGAACATTTTCTGTTTACAATGCAAATGTTTTGCTTGACAGCACCACTGCAGAGATTGATAATGATGATCCATCACTACAGTACTGTTTATTAATCTTCAGTGAGAATTAATGTGAAGTTGAGTGGGCATAAAATGATACTTTTTCATTTTTACTTGCACATTTGACCATTATGATGTTAAGTTGCCTTCATTTGTTTCTCACCTGTTGCTGTTGAGACAGACGTGACACGCACGAGTCACACCAACAACTTCAGGTAAAAAAGCATTTTTAATTCTACAAAGCACCTTTTATACAATCTCTTGACATTCCTGCTGCGTCTCCATTTGCTCAAAAGTTAACACCTTACAAACTATTGGTTGCTTTCACTAACACCCATCCTAAAGTGAAAAACAGCCTCCCGCAAACAGCTGTGCATTCCTTTCTGTTGTTTTTTGGTTTCTTGCTTCCGTTGATGCTAAAATTCTCATGGGTACAAACTGATTGTGTCGAGGTCGATGTCTGTGAGGCTTGCAGAAAAGTTGTCAGTTCCCACAGTTCCCCCTTTTTGTTTTTCAACCGGAAATGTAGCGTTTATGGTCCTCTGCAGGGCCCTTTGCAGAAAGGATAACAAACACGCCACAAGGAGTAAAACAACAAAGATGACAATCACAATCAAACATCCCATTTTCATGAGGTCTTCGACCCATTTAGCAAGTTGCCAATCACCAAACAAGGCATTAAACCAACAGGACTCATTTTCTTCTCTTAATTTTGAAACACTTATTTGTAATTCTTTGATATTAGCGAACACTGATTTATAGTGGTCAGAAAGATTCATGCAGCACGTGCCATCAAATTATTCACAACCATGTCCATGTGCCAGCAGCAAGAAGTCAATGGCTGCTCGATTTTGCAGGGTGGCGTGTCTAATAGAATCAACATCAGTTAACAATCCTGACAAAGCAAGCGAAGTGGCATTGGTCTGTTTAGCAAGCCAACAATCTAACTTATTTAACAATCCTAACGCTTTTCCTGCTGCTACTCCTGAAACAAAGAGAAGTTAAAACACATTTTTCTAAATTCCAAAAATCAAGAGTGTCAACGCAGTCTCTTGCAAAAGAATGCAAGGACCGTTTGTCACGAGTTGCACGTGTGTGATTTAAAAGCATAGCTAAATTTGGGGTAAGCGTAGTCAGGTGGCCAATAGTACATGGTCTGCCAACAGCGCGTGAGGGTAATGCACGCCACGCGCGATCTCCACAAATTAAGAATATCCCTTGAGGTAATTTGCATGTGTCTGAAGTAGCTTGGCAGTATGTAACACCATTTTGATCCAAAACCATCCAATTGCACTAAGCTGAAACATTTCAAAATGCAGGATTTGCGGGTGACACGTCTTGAGTACCAGAACAACGTGGGTCCTCCCAGCATCAAGTCCGTGTGTAATTAAAAAAGACATGTGCTGGTGCCCTTATTGACCCCAGAATATCTATTTCCTGTGGCTCAAGGGCAACAGGGAGTCCGTGATCCCATGCGTGAATTTCATGAAGGCACTTTTTCAGGGTATTGCTCCAAGCAGTTTTTGGAGCACGGCCACAGGCTTCCTGAATTATCAAAGAAGGTTTGACCGGTACTGCAACCAAACACGTGTGAAAAGGTGATTGGGGTGTTGCAAGAGACATGCACAAAGACAATTGGTTCAGGGCATTGGCAAGGGTTACCCACACATTTTCCTTTGGCACTGGCGGTAACATGGTAAGTCCTTGCTCTGTCTCAACCTGAAGCAGGACCATCCAACACTCACCTTTTTCTACAAACCAAATACCCCCTAGTCTCACAACAGCAGCCCACTCCACCCTCCTCTTGTGACCATTTGGCAATTCTATGATTGTCTGGCAATTCTATCCTGTACAGTGATAACTAAGATCAGTTTATTTGCTCCTAGAAGAGAAGGCCAGACCATACTTTCTTTTATTGTCTTCAAGATATTTTTCATAAGTTTCAGATAGATAAGGATCTGTATTATGTGCTTGTTTTCATTTCCAAGCACCTTTTGCACCAAGCATTCTCTGCTCTACCCCTAAAATTAGCCAAACCAAACATTTTCAAAATGTGTGGATTGAAGAATCAGAAAGATTTCTTGACCTTTCACAGTTACAGAGATCATGCTACAATTAACTGCTATTTCAGGAGAAAAAAACATTGAATAATTGTGCATTTATACTTCTTTTTCTATATGTACTCACACAAATGCTTTGCCTGGACCCTTGCATGTGTTGTGAGGTTTGTGGATGCAGGAGTATGGTTCATTAAGCAGAGAACACACTTAGCAAAGCAGCAGGACAAAAATATATTCATTTACCCCTAACTTAGTCTGGAGATTGGATTTAGCAGGGTGAACTTGACAGGTATTTCTTTCCATTTGAATGTTAGTTCAATTTCCAGAGCATATGCATCAAAGGATTTCCATTTTACAGTTAAAAACAATGTTTCCTACATTAAAAACTCTTCACTATAAAAACCTAATACCACATGCAAGATACAATGATTTTCTCATCTCATACACTGGGCAGAATAACTGTACATAATTATGACCTGGCTGAAAAGTTTTCATCTTCTAAGCCTTCCTGCATGTGAACTCTTACCACGCTTCCACAATCTACTGATATTTTTACTTGCATATTGATTGAGAAGTAATTACCTCCATAGGGTAGAGAAACCATCAAGAAAATGCAGTGCAAACTACAGTCCTTAACATTAAGGCTGCAAGTTAGATCCTCTTCTGAGCACACGCAGGGTACTAACTTTGCAGCTAAGCTGTGAGGCATCAGTGTTAAGCTCCAATTTTACTTAAAGAACGAACATACAAACACTGTTCTCTGCATCTCAGACTCTCTTCTGTGCCTTTATGGGACAAGCTGAGCATATGACACAGCCTCCTGAGGTAATCCCTCTTGGACAGCCATTGTTCCCTCACTCCCTCATCACCTCTCCTCTGAGCTGGAACACAAGCTGCCGAGGCTACTCCTGAGATCTCAATAGGCAACGGCTTTTCTGCTCCTGCCTGGCATGATGAGAAAGGTTGGAAATCAAAGGATCTGAATACGAACTCATTTAAGCAAGCTCCAACATCCCTTTAAAGCTATAGGGGACAGCATAAAGCCAGCTGTAACAGTCGGTGTTACAACGTCTAAAGCATCCACTGCTGGCAGAAGGTTGAGGATTCCAGGCAGGGCTGCTGCCATTCAGAACTGGAGGTGATTTTTATCTCCTAGAGTGACAACCACAAAGAACGAACAAAAGTGAATGCAGGCAAAATTTAAATTGTGAATTGAGTTTTACACCTAATTCTACTCGTGTAATATACATTTCTGCACAATGATAACGCCTGTGATCAGCAGGATCTTTGCACAGGACAGATATTATTCTTTGCTAGCTGTATCTGAGAAAGAAAAGCTGTTCATAATTATCATACAGCATTTTTTAACCTTGTTAATAGAGTTCAATATTAAATCTGAGTACATTCTGTGATGGTAGCCTAGCTGTGATTCCTGTGACTCTTGTTCTGCTGAGTAGGTAGAGTGTAAATCAATAGCAAGGGCATTCTCCATCTTCTAACTTCAGCCACCTTTGCTATGCTTTTTCACTTTCTAAAGGAAAACTGCACTATGAAAAAGCACCACATTTCCATCTTAACTCAGAATTTTTGAAGAGGTAAAATGATCGAGAAAACATATTTATGATCAATCTTTGGTTTTGTGAACAAAACATGTAGAAAATACTTTTTGTGTGCTGCAGGCTTGATTCCTCTCTCTTGGGTTTTTCTGCACTAGGTGCAAACAAGATGAAGAAATGGAATGCATCACCTGTTTACTCTGTAATCTGTTAACAGCAACTGATTCACTTCAGTCCTGTTTTAGTTAAAATTGAAGTGTAATATTGAAAATTAACATCCCAGCATTATTTCAGCATCACTTCTAGTCTAGTCATTGAGATTCAGTAATTAAGAAAGCATTCTCTTTCCACATTCCTTATAGCAAGAAATAAAGCAGCAAAGAACCTTTTGTTGAATCCAAGTATTTTATCTTCTCTGTACATAATCCTGCAAGGACCACTAGTATCACATAGCCATGTCAGACTGTAGATAGTATCCAAAATCAGGCAGCAGCCTGTACAGAGTGCATGACGTGAGACAAGCCTGTCCTGTCCATATTTCAAAATGTTCTAGTTGATAACGCTATTTAGGTTTAACATTTTGCCAGTTCAGACAAAATCATTATAGTACAAGCACTGTTCTGCCATTACTGGCTCTGAAAGCCATTATGTGAAGGAACAAGAAAAGTGATGTGAGTACAAACCAGTGGTGTATTTAAACTCTACTGATCCCATGTTAGGCACAGACCTGTCTTGCTTAATTGGACAGCATGTACATGCAAAACAACAGACACATGTACTTAAATAACATGTAGAACCCAAACCTTTTAAAGCGATCCAAGGAGCTTTCCATTCATATATTCACTCTCTTTTTAAACAAGTAGTAACTGACAGCACTTTCTTCTGTTTCTCACAGTCTCCTGGACTGCACAAACAGTACTTTTTTCCAACACACTCCCTGCTGCAAATTTGTCTCTTATTTGCCACGCCTGGAGGACTCTCTCAGAAACCAAACCCCTTTAGGACTACCACTCACCAAATCTAAAGCACACAGACTGATCCAGCACTTAGTGCAAAGTATTTAACTGTCCCATTGCTGCCTCTGGTAAAGGTCACAAACTAGGACAGCATCGTGACTTGCACAGTGCAGTTCTACCATCCTCAAGACAATATCCAATGTCCCTGACTCAACATCCAGCACATCTCATGCTTTGGCAGGAAACCAGAAAGCCCCGGGCAGGGTTTCACGAGGCTACCTTGGTTTCATTTCTGAGGAAGTTTTAGTATCTCACTGCCAGGTCACGCTGTACTGGGCTTATCAGAGCTCTAAGGAGCACAGCAAGGCCTGAACCCCCCAGCTATCGTTCTGCTAACTCCATGTGAATTTCTGCAGGCACGTGTGAGAGAGAAAAGGGAAGAAGAGAATGTTTTACTGACAGCACTCAACTAGTTCAGAGGTAAGCATGAAGCACTGCCTCTCATTTGCATTTGCTGCTGGCAAGGGATGATCAAATATGCAAAAAATTCAAGTTGTCAAACATCCTCTATTGACCTCTATTATGACAAGAAAATAATTGCTTGACATGTTCACCTTCAAATCCTAGGCTTTCTGAAGTTATTGTGATTCTGACATTAACAACAGAAATAACAAGACTAAACAAACTCCCCAAACCATTTCATACAGACCCAAAGTTTTAACATCAGCTTCATCTAATAGCTAAGTGATTGAACTCATACTTCAAAGCAAACACAGATAAAGATCTATCTAACTGTGCTGGCCCCATTTGCAAGCACCCTACTTCTGCTGATCGACAGGTCTGCAGAATTGGAGAAAAGATCATGAAAAGAATTCAATGTGGAGATGAATTGCAGAAGGACAAAACTCCAGCATACTTTTTTGTTTCTTTTCAGCATCATTTTCTTCCTACACAACTAAAATACAAGGCTCAATTTATGAAAATTAAAGCAGAGTGAAGAAGGAATGAGAGATAGAAATTAAGTGTATCCTAGAAATTTGACATTTGACCGATAATGATGGAAATGGATTTAGTGCCCAGATGGTAATTATGTTTTTTAATTATATCATAATTATTCAAATGCAACTGACCTTGCCATGTATAACTCTTAAGAACTGCTTGTACAGTAGAAAGAACAGATTTTAGACTGTTTGCAAGCTGAAAGTTGATTATGCTGAAACATTGCATACTGAGGAATAATGTGTTCTGACTCAGTGAGAAAGAGCTGACTGGAAACAAGGTGAGACACTAATTAAAATCTGTGCAGCACCTGGAAATTAGAAAATGATTTAAGTCTAAAGCGTCATTATTATCAATGTACGAATACATATCTCTTTGGGGGTGAAAGAACATATAGGAAGAACACAGCTAGTAGTTCTTTATTCTCTAGACCCTTCAGCTAATCTATGAATTCTCCACTGATTTGTCTCATTCTAAAGACTTTTTCTAACAAATTTCTAGACTTTTCTAAAGAGATAGTATTTTGTTCTGTATATTTGGGAAAGGAAAGTTACTTTCAAGGAAGATAAATTACCATGTTGCAATCAGTCGTAAAATGCATAGGAAAATACCTTTCAAATATGCAATTTGATCTAATAGGCTTCAGTAAAGCTTCACATACACTGATGCATGAAATAGATACATGGAAAGATGTATTAAGTCAGATACCAAATTAAACAAGATTTGCCATAACTGTAATGGTTAAAATGCAGATTCTGTTCTGTCACACAAGAAAGTTACACTGAATGTCATCTTAACACAGTTTCTTCTCTGCAAGTCATGTGTGATCCCAGATACTGTATCTATTCAAAACAATGCTCAAAGGACCTCTGTTTGTTCCAAAGTCAATTTCAGGCACTGGTAAATGCTCTGTATTTTATTTGAAACAGTCTCTGCTTGTTCAAACATTGTTGCTTGTTCTACAAAAATGCTTATCCTAGACCCATTACTACGGTATCTGAATGCACTCTGTTTGTGTCTTTAAAAAACAAAGTATCTATGAACAAAGAAACAAACAAACAGAAAAAAAACCACAAAAACCCAAAACTGAACCCACCATACTCTGTGGCTTACTCACCCATCAGAGAGGGAAAAATGTGTGTGCAATACAGCACAGCAGTATAGCACAAAGGGAGACTGCATACATTTGCCAAAATGCATGTACTAAAAGGTGAAATTTGAACTTGATTAGTACTGAGTAGGGTAGAAGCATATACAATGTTAGTAGTCCACAGTAGGGAAAAGAATTCAATATTCAATACCAACTGGACCATTCCATGTACATCATTACACTGTGGTAGTCCATCTAGGAGCAAAGGTTCTCAGCAACAAAAGCTAAAAAAAGACAGAGCACTCAGTGAGTGTAACAATAAGGTTTCAAGGACACACTATAATGTGCTGTTGGAAGATAGCTAAGCTAGAGACTGTCAAGACATTCTGCATGGCATAAAAAGCAATCAGTGAAAAAATACAAAACACTAAATAAAATCAAGCAGTGTTGCCCCAGAATCTAGCTCCATACTCTGTCCTGTCCTCCCCTGACACTTGAGTCATATAAGCTAGTACTTGACTGCACCACAGGAGGAAATTGCTTGTTATATTTCCCGTTATACTTTTGTAACTATGTATGAAAATAGGGATGCCATCTATAGATATGAAACATTGCATAATGACAGCCTACAAACATAATATGTCACCACAGGAAAAAGCAAAGATGACAAGGAGGTTGTAAACAACCTAAATCAATCCATTGAAAGGATAATAAGAACCATCCTCAAAGTCACCCTTCCAGGGGTAAAGCCAAATGTTCATAATTTGTAACTGCATCTAAACACTTACCCTGGGAGGCAGGGAAACATGTGCATCACCTTCTGCTGCAAAAATGAGCAGAGCTGGCCCCCATTATCCCACCCAAACAATCCACTGCTCTGAGTAACAGTGGACAACCTGCATGAACCATAGGACTTTGACATTTTCAGTATTTCCATATGTGTTTGATGTGTACCCATAGTTCAACACAGATATTTTTTGAGAAACCTTGACCTGCTCATCAGAGTACAGGAACACTTGCCACAGGATGCCATGCAAACACAGGGATGTAACAAGTGCTTTCAGGTCAACCACAATGCCATGCATGCTGCCCATCACTGCCATGTCTGTTCCAGCCACCTACACGGAAGTTAACGAGGTGGACTTCTGGGAAGTGAGAAAGCAAACTGGGGAAAATGCCAGGTAGAGCTGATTGACATGGAGCAGATAGTGTAATTAGATGGAATTAGTGGTCATCCCTGCTACTGCTGGTTTTTTATCATCATCATCAAGAACTAGTCCAAGACAGTGGCTAGAGAAGGACACCACAGCACTAAGCAGGTGAGCTGAATGGGCAAACCCAGAAGTTAAGAGTGGCAGGAATTATAAAAGTTAGGAAAAAAACTTATCCGACTTAGAATGAGAAAAAAGAGAAAGGCAGATCTAATCAGTTGTTTTTCAGCATTTTTCAGTAATTTTCCTGAGAAGCTTTCATTTTTAGACGAAGAGCCTCAAAACCTGTGAAAAATTGAAGGCAAGATTTGGTACTGACAGAAAAGAGGCATAAGATAGTAATGTTGGCTACCTGAAATTGTGTATAACATATTAGGGAAACATGGTGCAACACTTTTTTTCTCCCACAGTCAAAACTTACTACCTATAATTTTTTACAATTCTATAGACATACACACTGCAAATTATGTTAGAGAAGTTTGGTATTGTACCACAAAAGGTACCAAAGGAGAACTGGTCACTGGAGAACTTCCCAGACAGTTTAATACAAAGAGCTCTAAAGGAACTGAAAGACTATGCAAGTTTCAACCTCAGTTATGTACAGTCCATAGTAAAAGCAATGGGTGTGAACATTGAGTTAAACTAACTTGGGCTAATGCAGTAATTGCTCCAAAGCTCCCTTCTTTAGGATACATTGGGAGATTTTAAATGACAAATGTTACAGTAACTAATGGATTGAGATCCTCATACTAAAATAATGAAGTAACACAAGACTCATCTGCACAAAAAATCCTAAATCAACTTATGAATCCTAAATAATTCTTTTGAATCCTAAATAATTCTTTTGAAGCATCCCCAGTAGCTGGGGATGCAGGAACAGGGAGACTCCTCTTTCTTTGTCCGTAAGATAGTCACACAGGCCAGTGCATTGGCTTCAACATACATGAATTCTGTCTCAAAACAAGGATTTAGTGAGCAGACACACAAGACAGCCTGAAGAGCCATAATAATATGTAGGATGAATTGAACCCCAGCAGATCAGATGAAAGCTTTTTTTTTACAGCCAGGCTACTGAAGAATGGACACCAGAGCTAAGTGCTCCTAACACAAAACTACCCCACTGCACCCATTTGAGAGGACGACTTACAGCCAAAAACCTGGTTTAAATTCAGATGCAAAGCCACGGCCTTTAGTGTGTTGTGTTAGAAAAAAAAGAACATCTATAGGCAACATATTACAGAGTATTTTCACCTTCACACACAGACACCTACTACTGCTGTGTTGAGTAGGGCCATCAGTTTAGGTAATACATAAAAAATAGACAGTCCTGCTATAACAGCAAATAGTGCAAAAATGGTGAACATCAGCTGAGGAACAATACTCTTACCTAAATCATCAATAGGAACCTATTTCAGAACAACTCTTGAGTAACTTGAAAAGAGACTTTCTGAAGACCTTTTCCAAGCAAAGGTTTTCCTTTCCCAGATCATAAAGGTAGGATTGGAAGATTCATTCATTTTTGCCTTTATTTAAATAATTGAGTCTGTCAGCTAAAATGGTTGTGGCAGTCTCCTGCCAGGCCTGAAAGACAGGGTGATAAGCCTAACATAGCTAATTACAGCAGCAACCATCCTAAATCCTCTCAGAATCTGTTTCATAGAAATATCACTTTTCTGTGGAATAATTACTTCTTACATGCCCAATCCTATTCCTGACATGCTTATTTTAATGCTCTGACATTTTAATGCCATCTGCCTCCAAGAAGCCCAGCCTGACACGCTGTCAGAACTCAATCCACGCACCATCTTCCCACTCCCCATCATTTCACTCTTCCCCTGAATACAGGGGTATTGCTTCTCCAATGCCCAGTGTTATGATTTACCATTTGGCAGCATGAGTTAGGAGATGCTCCTAAAAGCAAACCACAGCAATTCTCAGCCTATTTGTACATGTTGTGACTACAGTTTCTGTAAAGT
Organism: Aleadryas rufinucha; assembly: GCA_013397815.1. NCBI lineage: Eukaryota > Metazoa > Chordata > Aves > Passeriformes > Aleadryas > Aleadryas rufinucha. The sequence goes on from VZTH01018656.1 coordinate 474,901, forward strand.
GAAGAGGAATCAAAGCCCATTGCTCCTGGAAGCACCAAATCCCTTTAGATCATGTTTTCTGAGTCATTTGTGTATGCAGCAGCAACAATGCAGAGTCCTGTTTTCTCCTCCTCCTAACCCCATGGCAATAGAGGAAAAAATCTTCTCTAGTCTCATTTACCTCCAATCAGCAAAGGGGTAGGTCAGATAAAATAATAAAGTGCCTTCAGTAAGACAGGACTGGTTGATGCTCTTATCTTCCCTTTCTAATACCTCGCCTACAGAAACAGCAAAGAGGAAGAAGCACAACCACCACAGAGACAAAGAAATGTCTCAGACAACTTGTATAGTAGGAACAGATTTTATTTCCTTACTGCCCTCTGTTTGTTCTGCCTTATTGCTCCCGCATTTCGTATTCCCTGACTCCTTTCCCAGGTCTCGTGACTGACAACATGTATTGTCCATTTCTATCAGGTGTGCAAGATCACTGCTGTGTCAGTGCTTCCCTCCCTGCAGGCTGTCACTAACAACTTTTGTGAGGTGACGTTTCTCACAAAGTCGGAAGAACTCTACACTGCACAACTGGTCACCAGGTGCTCATATATAAATATTTAATTGATACCTTTTTGTTCAGTAGCAACAACCCAAAAAAGCACAGATGGAATGATATCAAATACAGAATAAATTAGTAAGAGAGAGAATGACTAGTTTATTACGTATAAAAGAATAAATCATCTCTTTGGAGCTCACTTTCATTTCTTTGTATTAAAAAAAAAGTTGATTAAGCATCTTTCCACAAACATCACACTGATTTCCAAAAATCACAACTAAGCTAAACCAACAAAAAAGAGGAGGCCATGTGCAGCACCCAATGCACTTCTAAACAGAGTTGTTTGGGAGCTTTCATCACTAACATAATTTTGTAAATTGATTACACAGAAAGAGAACCCCATGCATCCTTAATGTTGATCATAAATTAAAATGTAGGAAAAAGAAAGAGACATGCTCAACAAAGAATATTGACTTAAAACGCTTCTGCAATTTGTTTCAGGACTACTAACACACATCTCTATATGATTTACAGTATATTTTGTTCAAAAGACAGCAATAAATGGGGAATGGTCTTTTGGTGAAAGCTATCAAGCCTGCTCTGGGGACTCAGCATGCTTGGGTGGCTCTCTGAAACACCTCTGCTCTGATGCAGGCAGCGTGGGGAACAAACAGGAGGAGCCAGAAGTCTCTGTGCAGTTACATGACGGGAGTGCTGTGAAGGATGGATACAGACTCCTCAGGAAGGACAGCACGGGAAGGCATGGACAGGGACTTGTTCCCTGGGAAAGAGCAGCTGTGCACGGAGCTGTGCCTGGGGATGGGTGTCCCTGTACTGGGTCTCTGTTACAGACCTCCTGATCCCACAGCAGCATTCGGCAATGCAGTGTTGGAGTGCATTAATGACAACTTCCCAACATGGGGAACCAACAAGGAAACGTGTTCTGCTGGACCTCGTACTTACAACAACAAAGAACTGGTCAGAGATGGGGAAGTCAGAGGCAGCCTGGGCTGCAGTGGCCATGTGATGATGAGCTTCAGGATCTTGAGAGGAGGGAGCAAGGCAGTAAGCAGAACCACAGCCTTGGATTTCAGGAGAGCAGACACCATCCTTCAGAGATCTGTTTATAAGAACCTCATGGGATATAGCTCTGGAAAGAAGAGGAGTCCAGGAAAGCTGGTTGATACTCAGGCATCACCTCCTCCAAGTTCAGGAAAGATCCATCCTGACAAACACGAAATTAAGCAAAAGCAGCATGTGAGAGCAAGGAGCTCTTTACTGAACTCAGACATCAAAAGGAGGCTTAAAAAAGGTGCAAATACTAATTTCATTGTTAGTCTTCAGAGGACTTATGAGTCTGCACAATGGGATATTTTGATTGTTGGTTTATTTTTAAATAATCGTTCTAACAAAACTAGGGCCTACTGCACGCACCTCTGGGCAGACTTTTGCATCAGCAGTTCTTGGGGGCAGTATTGGGAGCTAAAATCATGCAGTTTTTCATAGAGAAGCAAAACCTTTATTTCTATAAAACAGAAACCTTTATTTCTATAAAACATACAGAAACAGAACAAAGTCTGTTATGTCAACACAAACGTTGATCTTTTGGAAGATATATAATTTCAAGGTCTGAAGCTCTATGTTACGAGGACAAAAAAAGTCAAAGCACAAAATGCTGACCCAACATAACGGTATTGATAACTTTGTTTAATAATCAGGAGGAAAAATACCACTTTACTCCAATAAAGTAATTTCAGGGGATGTTCAGGTGGGAATCATGAAGAATTTCTTTACAGAAAGGGTAGTCAAGCATTGGAATGGGCTGCCCAGGACACTGGGTGAAGCCGCCATCCCTGGAAGTCTTTAAGAAATGACTGGACATGGCACTTAGTGCTACGGTGTAGTTGACAACGTGATGAGTGGTCAAGGGTCAGACTCAGTGATCTTGGAAGTCAGTCTTTGCAACCCAAATGATTCTGTGATTCAGAAGAAAGTGGACTAAAATTTACTCACACATATGCACAGTTACTCATGCTACTGTGCTTTAAAAAAAAGTTATTTTATCACTATTAACTGGAATTAAAATGTCAAGTGGTCAGTTCTGTGAACTGATGATTAAATATTTAATAACTACAAAGTAAGTCATAACAATGTTTCCTACTCTGCCCTCAAGTGTCTCCATAGGACACATGAGAGGAGTCAGGGTGCTGTGACCACCCTGCACAGGTTCTGGAAGGTCTGTGCTACTTCAGTGAAATGACAATGACCTCATCAAGATGCAGCTGCATCCAGGACACTGATCATAACCAGCACAAAGATATGTCAGCCTTCTGTGATTAAATAATTTGTCCATTTGATCCCCAGAATGATCTGTGCTCCTACATATTTAGCAAAAGACTGTAACTCCTACACATTTGCTTCCAGAGCTGAAACATCTTAATGAAAGCTGTCATTATTTCTGTAATATACTTTTGAACTCTTCAGAGACACCATCAGCTGAAGTGAGACACTTCTGCCTGAATATTGCTTTCTGAGCCTTTTGTTAAGGTGGAAGAAATTTGAGAAGAATAATTCCAGGCCTTCCCCATTGATTTGTTCTATGCACACGACAACACTTCATAAAACCTTGGTCACTGTTCCTAGCTTGAGGTGGACCAAGTTTTTGTCTTTCCCCACTTCAATACAAGAGGAGGAAAAAAACCCACATTGAAAACAGCAATGTTAGGCACAAAAATAATTTTGAGTGGGACAAAGGGCATGTATGGTATTAGACACTCATTTTCTAAAACTCCCTTTTGAGCTCTATGCCTTTGACCTTCACACCCTTCTCTAACCACCGTCCAAAAAGCAACAAAGGTTAATGTTCTGTAATACAAGTAACTTCCCTCCTAGCACCAAAATATCTTTTAACTTGGTGACATAAATAAGAACACATCTTCTTTGAGCAATTGCTATATAACTGTGTTACATCTGCAGTTCTGGCATACACCATAAATCTTCTACACAGATTGTGACCAGAAATTCAGAGAATCACAGAACCATTAGGTTGGAAAAGACTGGCAAGATCGTCAAGTCCAACCTTTGGCTGAACACCACCTTGTCAACTAAACCATACTGTGAAGTGCCTTGTCCCCTTGTTTTATGAACACTTCAAGGATGCCAACTCAATCACTTCCATGGGGAGCCTGTTCCAGTGCTTAACCACACTTTCAGTGAAGAACATTTTTCCTAATATCCAACCAGAACCTCCCCTGGTACAACTTGAGGCCATTTCCCCTTCTCCTGTCACTGGTCACCTGGAAGAGACCAACCCCCACCTTGCCACAACCTCCTTTCAGATTGCTGTGGGAGGCACTAAGTTGTGGAAGGCTCTCCTGAGCCTTCTTTTCTCCAGATTGGACAACCCTTGTGCTCTCAGCTGCTCCTCATAGGACTTATGTTTCAGACCCTTCAATCAGAGACAATTCAATCACAACTTTTCACTTAGTTATAGCAGTGCTAACTTGTCACTATTAATTTTTGAGAATCGAAAACCAAAAGAAAGAGCTTGCAGATCACATCTGCAGGAAAGTACAAATAACAGAAGATTGGTCTGCAGGAGCAATTTCTGCCTGCTGTACAAAACACTTCGTCCCTATCAAGGCTGATCTTTCATACAGAAATGAAATACTGATAGTTTCTGTGAAATTCCTTTACTTGAAGTCAGGGTTTAAATACTGCCTGCTATAACAAGTCCTGTAGGCAGTGGAAAACCTGCATAAGACAACGCCACAAAACAAAAAGGCAAAAACTTTAAAAAGAAATTGCAAAATTATTCATTATAACTTTTGCTCCACAACCATTGCTCTTGAGTCATGCAAAGCTCTGATCAGACAGTTCAAAACATCTACAAATCTTCAGTTCCGGAATCCAGAACCAGAGAAGGCAGGGAAAATCTTCCAGAGGCGGGTATCCCAATGAACTAGGATTGTTGCCCATAAAAGCAGAGACATAAAGTTATGGAAAACCTGGCAACAGCTGTTCTTAAAACCAGACTGAATGCAGGACAAGCAGTACTCAATAAACAATAGACAACTGGAAGATGACTAGAAGTTATTCTCCAACTTCAAGTAAGTGAAGTGGCAGTAAAAGCATTCAGTTAATAGATGCCACATTGTATCTAATCCCCGAAACTACTTACATTTTACATTATATTTTATATTTTACAGCTACTTATATTTTGACAACAGGCTGTATCATCCAAAAAGTATGAAACACATCATTCCCAATTTAAACACTACTACGTGTTTAAACCACAAGTTGGAAGATCCCTTTTTTCAGAAATGCAGAAGTGTATTTTGTCCAGCCATGGCTTGCTATCAGTGTTACAGACAGTTATTTACAGGCACGTACTTTATTCTTGCAGTGCTACCCCAAAAAAAGAGAATGAATGCAAAATCCCTCTTTACACTGATCATACAAATATTGGCCTATTGGTTGTCACTAGATAACCGACAACTTAAAATACAATTTTTTATGAGGTATTTTGCTAGTCCAGTTCAAATCACAGTGACAGGAAGAAATCAGAACTATCGTGGAAACATGTTTCCACAGACAGAGGGAGAGAAAGAGGACAAAACAGGTTTCCATGGCTACTTTGCTAACCATCCCCACTTTGCTGTTTACATAGTTTATAAACAAGACACTATAAACAAGAAGAAATGAAATATTTATTAAGATCTACATTACAGAAAGCTCCCACCATATGTCTGTTTCGACAGCTGACTGTCCGGTGGAGCCCTAAGACACACTGACATCCACTCACTGCTGCTGCTATCAGGTACATTGCATAGGACAAACCCCTACTGAACATGCACAGAGCAAGCCCTTGACCCAAGTTCATTTACTAACATTTCATCAGTAATTTATTTTCAGTAGGAGATGATGCCTTGCCTTGAAACCAGTGATAAAACTGCAGGTTTCTCACATGTAAGTAAAAGCTATTGCTTGGCTATCAGCTAAAACTTACTGATCATCAAAGGCTGCTCTCCAGCTCTATCCATTTCAACAGTTGCAGTTTTAATCATTTACTTCTAATGCAAAAGAAGTTCCTCTTGAGTCATCACCGTAAATGAAAGGTTAATTCTGTATAACAGCACTTTGAAGCAAAAATGTCATCTAAATCAGGTCACTTTTATCTCCTATAAAATTTTATTTTAACTAGGCTTCTTATTGCCTGGGGGAGGAATGACAAGTAACTTTGTGGTACCATTAGTACTAGGAAGATTCCAGACATGCCATCAAAAGCTCAGAAGTTCTATATGGAGTACCCAGCGTGGAAAATTCTGAATGTATTTTGGACTTCTTGGTATTTGGATGTCAACTTCATTCAGTTAAGAGGCAGCACTTGGCCTTAGGTCCCATATGCGCGCCATCACACAGCAGCAGAGCTCGCTCCAAGAGTGACAGCAGCCCTGCAGTACTGATCTCAACAAAAGGTGCTAATTAGAATCATTGAATTGTTTAGTTTATAAAAGACTCTTAAGATAATCGAGTCCAACCACAGATCTAACACTGCTGTGAGTCCACCATCAAACCTTGTCCCCAAGAACCATGTCTACATGTCTTTTAAATACCTCCAGGGATGGTGACTCAAGCAGTACAGTACAGTCTACTTACATAACATTCAGAGACAAACATTTATTTTCTAAGAAGCAACATTTTTCCTGATGTGCCTGAGGAGTGTCCTGGAAACTTGTGTAGCTTAAACACTATCAGCCTGTCTCCCATCCTACAGGCAAGCTTCTATATTTCACTGTAGCTTTGTGTTTGCAGAAATCTCTATCAGTGAACACACTTATTCTGTTAGACAATCTGTGAATTTTACAGAGATCAGCTAATCTCTTCTCCATGGCAGGATCAACTCTACTTAGATTACTCTTAAACAAGATTTGCTCCTGAGTTGCTCCTACACTCCGAGGACATTCAAATGAGAACATTTACCTGAGGAAGTCATGGCCAGTTTTGACTCTCCATTTCCAGCCATCTAGGAAAGTTATTTTACATACACACACACGTATATGAGTTGGGCAGAACACAAAGAAAAACACTACTGTTCTTTACATTCTAATGTCAGGTCCTTATCCCTGAACAAAAAATTGAAGGCAGTATGTAAAACTACTGTGCTTCACTAGCTTCACTAGCAAATGTCCAGTATTTATTATTTTCAGAGCAATAGTCTAATCCAGATTTGAAAAGCAATTCATTGTACCAAAATGCTAGATAAATTTTAAATAATCTCTAAATCTACCACAACTGTCTCTGAAAGCACTAGCACATGGAATACTGTTATCCCTATAGCTACAGGAGATAATGTTCATTACGTAACATTGGTATTCACAAAAAACTGTAGAGCAATACTTATTACTCACACATCCCGATTCTCTTTACATCAGTCAAGATGGAATTCTTCTTTATTTAATGGGTTTTTTCAAGTTTGGGGTTACATCACATAACTCAGGTGAGCAAACAGCATTTTGCTGTTCATACAGAACACAGCAGCAGAGGCTGGTTGGAAAGTGGAGTCAACTTTTCAAGTATCCAGCCATGCTGCTTGCAAGAAAGTGATAAATCTTCTCCAGGACAAAGGAAGCAAGAACCGTATGACAGCTGACAGTAAGAATTATCCTTTGGTTGCCATGACCTTAGCTCATTCTTCAGCACTGCATGGAAGTACTGCAATCACATTTTGGGGATAGAATAGGAAGCCTACAGCATGTTATTTTACTCACTTATTTCAGACAGTAAGATAAATAGAAGCCTGAAGCTTTTGACTCTTCATTCCTTCAAAAGCATGAAATCTACGCAATTATTTATTTGTCTCCTCTAAGATGGAAGTCTTCATGAAATTTTGATTCACACAGCCTAATTTCTTTAGGAGCTAGGAAAGAAGTGTTTCCCCTTAAACAGCACACCATAAACAATATATATTTGCAAAGACGTTAACTTGTGTATTTTATACATGCTTTCTTGATTTTACCTGAGCTGCTTAAAAGATCACTTTTCACTATAGTTTCCTATCTACATATATAACCTACCTAAATATATGCAATTAAGAGCACACACAGACTGAAATCCCTTTATTTCCTTTTTTGACCCTAAATTCATATCTGTGATAGAACAAGTCTAAATCCAATAGTTACTTCCTGTCCTGTTTTATCATCTGTTCTTGATGTTACATAAAGTGCTTATACTAAACATCACTGAGCTCTTATAGAGCATTCTTAATCCATAGATCTCAAAGTACTTTACAAAGGATGACCATTATCCTGCTTCATCTATGAAAAGAAAAAACCATGGAGATCTTCAGGGTGAAATTTGGATCTCACTCAATTCCCACAGTCCACAGTGAAGCTGGAATTGCACCTCCCATCACAGTACCACTGGTCAGCCAGAACAGCATCCATCTCTGCAGATGGATTCCAGAGCCCTCCGTAACACTGGTGGCCTGTAAGCTGCACTCAGCAATTCCATACACCACTAAGGCATCAATCCAGAGAGAGAACACAGCTTTCAATAGGGTATCTTATTCAGCTTGACAATCACTAAAACGCCTCTCATCCCACATAGGCAGCACTTTTAAACAGTGTGCTTTACCTGCTTACAGCTCCAAACACACTAACGTTGATACCAGTGATGGAAATAACTGAGTCAAGTCCTGTGCCTGGGCTTTACTACTGAAATCAATACTGCTTCAGACAGATACATTGGTACCAAGGTCTGATGCCTCCCCTCAGGTGTCTCAAAGTATTTTCAGCTCCACACAAACTCTAAAACTACCTGATCTACGGGTAACTAGGTATGAATTATCAATCCTCCTGCTTCATCCTTTCCTGTCCTCTTCTTGATTTGTTTCTCGTGTTCTCTCTTTGCACCTTGCTCTAAGTTAGATGTTTAAACTCATAGACTGCCTTAATGAAATAAAACTCTCCTGGACTATTCAGAGAACCTAGAACCAAGCACTGGAGGTAAGGACTGAGAGCAGACTGTGTACTACCAACCACATGGGTTACCAGGGTATCAATCTGTTTGAAACTGCCAGACATTGCTGCATGGCCATAAAAGAAGGATGTTCTCTACTTCAATAACACACCTGATTATGTTCTATCCAGATATCATGATGTGAGAAACCTTTGTAGCTTACAACTTTGCATTAAAGTTAAGGGGTTATTTATTTGACAAGCTGTATCACAACTACCTCAAATCTGCTTCTAGGCTCAGGCAAGGTGAAGCAAGCTGACCCTGAACACAAAGATGAGCCAGAGAGCCACGATATTCAGGAAAGGATTCAGAACACTCCAGTCTCCATAACACTCCACACAATAAAGGAGCCAAGGAAGAGAAAGGCATGCAAGCTTCCCTGCCCACATGGATAAAGGGAATCGTTCTGTATTCTCTGGTGCTAACCCACACAGGTTATTCCGAGCAGCTCTTCCTAGAATCCCGTAAGTTATATGAACTACCTCCTGTCTGATCTAGTGTTCTCAGGAAGAAAAGGCACAAAAGTAGAGGAGATTGTATAACAGACTGCATCTTCTTGAATACACATTTCCTAAAACGGGACCATCTTCCAAAAAACACACGGGCAGCCTCATGGACTCCCATGTCATTCCCCAAGATGTTCTAGAGAGAGCAAAGCCCGATCCCCTGCCAGGCGCAGCCGGGCAGCAGCGAGGCGAGCGCGGCAGGAGAAGCTGCGCAGCCCGGGGGTGTTGCCAGCGGCAGCTCCCGGCGCCTCCGCTCCCGGGGCTTCCCCCGGGGCCGCATCAGCCGCCGGGCAGAAAGGGAAAGCCATCGGCACCGAGGGATTTATGTTCTCCCGCACGCGGCACGGAACACAGGGCGGGAGGTTCGGCACACGGTCCTTTCTCGGCGGGGCGATGGACGGCAAGCTCAGAGCAGCAGCAGGGCCGGCTACAAAGATTTAGTCTGAGGCATGTGCTGGCTGCGATGTCATTTACTGAGATGCATACAACTAATTTACCAGAAGCTGGATTAGAAAAGAGTATTCTTTTCATCCTATTTTTTTCTGGCTCTGGTCTACATCTTAACAATTCCACTATGAAGAGCATGTGGGTTTCTGAAACACGCCTAAAACATAGAACAACTTTGAGACTGAAGTTTATACCAACCCCATCCTCCTATTTAGAAGCTGTAATCATGTCTCTTAGCATGCTAAAGTACAAATATGGACCACAAGAAGGAAAAAAAAGAGACAATGTTAAAAGGGTAAAAGACAAAATAATTAATCAAAAAGCAAACAAAATTAATCCGATTTCTGTAAGCTTATATTCTAGGTCATACAAAACTTTATACATATTTAGCTTTAACTAGAAGTGCTTGGTGGAAGTTGAAGTAATACATTAAAATATTTCTTATGTAATTAATATTTTTTATTTATTCTCTTTTGTGACTCTGAAATACTGATTGCTTCATCTATAAAAGATGGAAAGTCCCTCCAACTGAAATCACATGTAAACTCCAGCCAAATTCTGGTACTTAGAATTAGGGACAAAAAGTTCCTGTGACATAACTTGCTGGACCAGACAAAGAATACATTCAGAATCCTTAAAATCACAGGTGGTTCAGGACTGTCGGGCACACACTTTCTTCCAATACACTGAAATGCAACCTTTGATGTTGCTCCATTAAAATAATCAGTAAAATTATTTAAAAGTAGCATGAACTGAATCTTTAAATACTTCATTTTTCAGTGTGTTTCTTACTCATAGATAGTACCTCAAACACCCTGCAACAAAAATAACAAACTGTTTTAATTCACAGTTGCAACACATAAACATGATGAGATCTGTACATTGTTAATCCCGACTTCCCCACTCCAACAGTTTAAATTAAATGTCACATTTACATAACATTTACATAAAGATTCAGTTTCGTTGATACAAACCTCAGCCTTATTTTTGCAACATGCTCGATGCTAATTCATTATGTAACAACAGATTGTTTGCTCTTTTAAAAAAATAAAAGGTTTCATTCTGAGAAGGTGTTTGAGAGACCACAATTGCTCTGAAGCAATTTAGCACCCAGCCTTTCTTACTGTTTCATCAAGTTTTTAAGGCTGGCTTGTTTTAAAACAAACAGGGTATTTTGGACACTGTCCCACTCTAACACAGACACCTCAACTGATTTTATACATCGTGGTCACTTGTACAGTTCACGCTTGTGCCCAATACACACACAGGAAAACAGTCACAGAGCCTCCCAATGCAACCCACAGGACTTTAGTTATGAACTGTTAGCAGTGGTCATGTTGGTCTATAATTTGGAACATTTTAGAAGATTCCAAGCACTATCCAGCTTGTTGGGTTTTATTGAGGTTTTCTGTTTTGTTTTTATTAATGCCACTTTGCTCTTATCACTGCTCTCAACAGGAACACATCTAGACCAGTGCTGACCCATTCAAAAATTGCAAACAGCAAACATGGCAAAACTTCCAGCACATCTGAATGCAGAGCTCATAGGAGTTTGCAATGCAGCTGGATGTAACTGCAGCCATTTTTAAAAAGGGCTGTATTTTTCAACTTCTCCAAGCAGAGGTCTCTATGGATGGATTAGCTGCTATTCTCTTCTGTTTTAAAACTTTAAAATTATTTTTGCAGAAACTCTAAGGCCCCATATTGAAAGTAAGAGAGAATTCTCTAAGCTAATAGCACTACCTCTTCACAGCAATGAAATAAATGTTTTAACCTTAAAATGAAGCATAAATTAGACACAAAGCAAATTCAATCACATCTGCTGATCATTACAATACTATTTATTACCAACAAGACTGCATATTTAGGTTTAATATATACTAAAAATCACAAAATTTCACGTAAGTCTCTACAAAAGCTGTCTCCAGCACATCACATCTATATCACCAGATTCCCAAAGACTGCAAGAATCACCTTTTGTTCTCTGCTCCTTGGCTAAGGAGGCATTATTTCAGTAGGCTTTCTGCTCCCAAGGGATGTTTTTGTAATGAAACCTGGAAACAGCCTCTTTCTGTGTTAGTCTGCTCTAGAACCTTGTGTCACAGCTGGCTGCTGTTGACTAAAAACACTGCTTGTGCTATTTCCACTGGCTTTATCTGCACTGCTCCAGAGGAGTAGAGAGATCCAGGGAATTCAAGACTAGTGAATGCTTACTAGAGTCCAATACCCTAACAAGTCTCCTTGCTTTGTTTAAAGGCTAGGGATTGGAGGCAGAAATGACCCAAAAGAGAATGCAAGTACAGCAGTTACACATATTCTACACACAGAGGTCCTACCTGCACATGACAAACAAATTACCAGCATCACTGGATCATTCCCCAGGAAGTCTATCAGTGGATTTAAGTGGAATGATGCAGTGCATCACTTGCATCATTGGCAGTTTTTACTGTCTACACTATTTTGATGACTACAGATACATATAAAAATTGTTTTCCTTCATCCAGACACTTTTGTGATTAATCACCTTTGTGCCAGCACTGATCCAACTGAGAAAAATGAGATGGATACATAAAATTGTCATAGACATACCACAGGTTATACCAAAGAAAAGAGTATTGTTTACTCAGCAGGTCTCCCATAGACACAGGTACATATAAAAGTCAAGTAGATCTGCTCCAATCAGTCATCCAAGACTTTCAGGAAAAGCAGTAAAAAGCTTTGGCAATACTGGTTAGGATTAACCTCATTTGGAATAGACCAGACAAATCTACACATTGCAGAAAGTCCTCCTTAGGGTACCACATTTTCCTCAAGGTGTCTGAAGGAAGGTGAGTGCAGCACTGTGGTCATTTTTTATGGCAAAAGACTGAGGTTACATACTGACTAAAATAGCAGCCTGAAAAGAGAAGTGCCAAGGGTACAAACTACTAAGGAACTAGGCGGTGACTGAACAGGGCACAGGATGGTAAAGCTGGTGCACTTGTATCCACACCACCTACCAGAAACAAGTGGCCTATTGCTGTGAAGGATCCCCAGAACCATACACAGATTTTTTGTTCTTGGGAAAACATTGTGGCTTGCTTCAGAAGACAGTTTGGGCACACACTGTTGCGAGAGTTGGGACTGTTCAGCTTAGAGAAGGCTCCAGGGAGACTTTACTGCAACCCTTCAAGACTTAAGGGGGCTTATAAGAAAGATGGGGACAGATAGTTGAATAAAGCCTGCTGCAATTGGACAAGCAGAAATGGCTTTAAGCTAAAAGAGGGTAGATTCAAACAGATGGAAAGAAGAAAATTTTTATTTCAATGAGGGTGATGAAACATTGGAACAAGTTGCCCAGGGAGGCAGTAGATGCCTCATACCTGGAAATATCTGAGGTCAAGTTGGACAGGACCCTGAGCAACCTGACTTAGTTGAAGCTGTATCTACTCATTCCAGGGTAGGATGGGCTAGCCAATCCTTAATGGCTCCCTAGAACAAAAACTGTTGTATGATTCTATGACTGCTGTGCATGCTTTAAGGCTGACTAGGTATCCAGGACACAGAGTGAACCAAAAAGTCAAATTACTTGACAAAACAAAAAAAAAAAGAATGTATCCTTGGGATAGCTAGCACTTTCAAAGGCAGAGGTGTCTATCCACATACCTTTATCAATGCTGCTGGAGAAAAGTGGAATCTCATTAATACTGTGCTGTCTAGCCCAGCTACAGCATATTAGATCAACAAGGGTATTTTATGGGCAGCTACATTCAAAAGAACAGCAGAGACTGTACAGCATTAGCAGTGCTATTTGGTTCCCAAGAGGGGGGCCATGTGTTACACTGAACCTCACACAGAATCTGTGTCCAGCTGCTGGAGCCAAGAATCACCACTGAGCTTACCTAGCAATGGAGTTCGAGAACTGCTGCAGCACATGTTGACTTTCCAAGACTTGTGTGCATTAAAGAGAAAGGGGAAACTCAGAAGTTTGGGGGCCGTTATAATGGAATTTTTTGGGGTATGTTGGGGTTTTTTGGTCAGTTGTTTTTGTGGGGTTTTTTTCAATACAGTGATAGAAAGATCTGCTTGGGTTTTTTTTTTTAAGCAGAGATTTCTTTGGCTTGGGACAGCTTGAAGATGTGGGATCTCATGGGATTCCACAGCAAACTAATACAGAAGTTGAGCCAGATGATGAACAGATTTGTGCATTTCTTCTTTCATAATCATACCTTAGTTAGAACCATAATCCCCTCTTTCACCATAGGACCATTCTGCCCTTACATAGAGGTGCCCTTTTCCTAACTAAAAATCAGTAGAGGTCACCACACAGTAGATTTTGATCCTAGAGGTAAACTATGCTATGCTTTACCCAAGAAAACTAAAAAAGCAGGTGATTTTCAAGTTTCGTATTCAGAGTCCCTCTGCACTCAGGACTAAGCTAACCTAAATAACCTGCAACTCTAAACAAGCTAAAGTAATCGCAAACCATGGGGTGAGCTGAGAGCACTGCTAACAGATGGATGCCTTTCGGAGACACGGGGGGTGCGTGGTCCTGCAGCTCTCTTCAAAGCCAGATCTGTACTGAAATGAGTATGATTCACACTTTTTCAAAGGCACAGCAGAGCTGAAAGCACAGAGATTTTTCAAAGAATCATGCCTGCAGGAGCCGTCATTCTTCCCCACTGCCCTCATCAGTGCTGTCCTAAAGGAAGCACTGTTTGGCATCAGGACAGTAAACATTCCCACAAGTTCACAATTTTATTTCATCCAATGCCCTGTTCTCAGCACTGGATGAAATGCCTAGATAAAATAGCTTCAGTGAGCAAAGAGCAACAGGCAGCCTCTCTTACTCTTTCTCCTCTAAACTGCTATACTAAAGGCTATTTCTACATTATTTTTAACTCTGAAAACACACCTATTGCTCCATTCTGAGAATGGGGACAGAATTCTGTGATTTAAGAAAAAGGGTTGTTTTTCCTGCAGTCACATTGGAAAAATATTACTAAATTTGTATAGTACTCATGTGATTTAAATACGCGATTTAATGTTACCAAAATTCATAAAGTAGTAACAAATAGGTTCTTTTATATCATAGTGTGAAAACAGTGGGCAAATGACCTTCCAAGTATAGTAGTATATTTTTCATTACTACTACCAAACCTCAGTTTTCAGCACAAAAGTACTAATCCTTCCCCCGTGAGTTTCCAGGATCCCTGTTTCAAACACAATGGTATAGCTAAAAAATGTTCAAAACCCAGACCCCCATACACTCAACTGCACTTTATTTTCACAAATATGAGTTCCATGACACCACCTGATTTCTACTTGCAAGCAGTAATTAAAAATCTAGTCCTAGAATCCAGTTCTGTCCAAGCCAGTAAACAACACCTTATTAACCGTTACATTACAATATGTGCCTATCCACAGTACATTTGAACATATGGGATTTTTAAACTGCTCCAAGTTATCTTAAAAATGGTATCAGAAGCACAGTTCAACACATAGACAAGTGGACAGAAATTATTTTCTATTAATTTTTACTAAGAGCACAGAAAAAACCCTGTGTAGTTGTAATTCTCTGTTATACTTTGTGTCGTGCTTCACTTGGGGAAGCCACTGACTGTGTATGCCAGGCTAGTACATACAGTCCTAGTTCCTTCAGTCAGCATTTAATTAGGCAGATTGTCCTTTTAGCAGAGACTATTTTTAGTTTTGTTGGCCCCGCATTTTATATTTGCAAGTGTCATACTGGGTTTCCTGTTCCATGGCAGAGTGGCGTCATTATATTTAAAACAATATAATTTTTTGTGTATTTCAAATCCCAGCTCATAGACTTTCAATGTTTCCTGCATCTCAGGTTTGTTTGGGTTCAAGTTTTTTCTTTCCTACTGTTTGTATTTCACACAGAAATGAAAACTCTGAATAGGACAGTATGACAGACACTTTATGAACACAGGAGATGAACTGCAAGTTCTTGGGAGCAGAGACTGTCTAGGCAAAAAAAGCCAGTAGCTTTCTAAAACTCTCAAGGCAGACCAACAGAAGAGATGAACACTAAGTGTTTCCTACTCCAAATCATCCACTAAAAGGATTTTTTTTTTGTAGTTAAGGAAACACCAAGCAAAATTCATTCTGGTACAACAGAAGGGAAAATTACTTCCTGCTTAGCAGCACAGCCACAGAGAAAGCAGATGATGGTTCTCCAAGTAGTTAACAGAGGCAGGTAATAGCCTGAAAATGTCTAAACTAAGGTTAGAAGAGGAATTGCACAGGACACAGCTGGCTTTGAAAAAATGATACATTAGTCAAGGATGACATTCAACTCATTCCAATTCCATGGCTATTTGCAGTCCAGGATTGCACAATCATAAAACTTAAATAGTGCACCTCCTTGGGATGTAAAGCAATGCTGTTTGAGAGATAATATCTTATTACATTCTTTGTATGAAGCAAATGAAAATATTTTATGGCAGAAGCATTACCAGGGACTTAGTACATCAATGCTTACCATGATTCTTCTCTCAGTTAAGTAGTTGTACATATTCCCAGGAGACCTTCTTGGGCACTGTATTTCTTTTATAAAGTAGCATATTTAAAACCAAGTCTTATTATGATTTCAATTTCTTACACAATTATTTACAAACAAAATCTGCTTGTAAAAATAGAATTGTAATTAATTTTGTAGAACTGACACCAGAACTTACGTATTCAGCTGTCTAAGAACTCTAAAACACAAGTACATTCAGTAATACTGACACTATGCCTTTAATGAAGAGAGCTATCTGTTAAACACTGTAATGTTACACACAAAGGAATACACAAAATAACCCTAACCTTACAAAGTCTGCTGCTCAAAGGTTATGAGAAGTGGGTTGGCCTGTGCAACCTTAAAACAAACCCGATTTTCCTTCTGACCTAGGATTGGATTATCTCCTATCTGGTGCCAAAAACCACGGCATTAAAGCCACAAGGATTCATGTGTGAAGGTTTAAGACAGTCTTTATCCAGGAAATATGACAAAGTAGCCTAAAATAAAGACTTCAGCAGCAAAGCCAACTCAAAGAAAGGCTGACACCACCTGATCCTTATGGTGGGAACCAAACAGCATGCTCTGGCTCATACATACTGGGTTCATTCTTCCAAGGTAGAGTTCTTCACTGATAGATACATTGCAACATTTCAGTGGATGAAATAACTGATAGAATTAATTCTCTAAGTGCCCAAAGACCACAGAAAAATTCACCTTTCACAGTACACACTACACTTCTTTGTGAAAATCAGTAGATGTTAATAGGTATTTTATTAAAATGAACGTAAACACGTTCTTGGTGAACGCCCATGACTCTGCCCACACAAAAAAGTCTAAACAGCAAAAACAGTTTCTCAGTGTAGAATTCAATGCGTCAACCTCCCTTTTCTTGCTGAAGTGCCCTGTTTTAATTGCTTCATCCCTCTAAATATGATCAACCAAAGCATTCAAACAATGATTCCACTTTCCTTATTCGTCTTCAGAACACAGTCCATTGCATGCATTGAATAAATTGATTTTTCTGTTGAGAATATAAGACTCCCCTCCACATTTCCAATTTTCTATAAAATTCAAGCCCTTTTTACAAGGTATGAAGGTACTAGAGTTACCAGTGGAAAAGAGTTTTTAAGAGCTTTTCCTCAGTACAAGAAAAATGAAGATTTTCACAGCCACTGAAATTTCCTGAGGCATGTCTTCCTGAAGAAGTTCCTTAGAGAGTGACATTGGGTAGACATCCAAGACAAACAGTTAAAGTTTTTCAAACTAATAGTAAACAGAAGACAAAAGAGGATCTTGCAATAGAAAGTATAAAGTAATACTGAATTAACATAGTGATTTCTACTTACAACAACAGAAATGCTTTTTAACACATTTGCTGGTGTTTGCTGGGATGAGGCTGTTCTCTTCAGAGCAGCTAGTAAGGTGCTGTGTTTTGTATTTGTGCTGAGAACAGTGTTGCTGAAAACACAGGGATGCTTTTGTTACTGCAGAGCAGCACTCACACACAGTCAAGGCCTGATCTGCTCCTCACACCACCACTAAGAAGTAGGCTGGGGGGGTGCACAAGGGGAGGAGAAGGAGGGGACACAGTCAGGACAGCTGACCCCAAGGGATACCCGTTAATAGGTATTTTATTAAAATGAACGTATACACGTTCTTGGTGAACGCCCATGACTCTGCCTGCATTGAATAAATTGATTTTTCTGTTGAGGATCTTGCAATAGAAAGTAGAAAGTAATACTGAATTAACATAGTGATTTCCACTTACAACAACAGAAATGCCTTTTAACACATTTGCTGGTGTTTGCTGGGATGAGGCTGTTCTCTTCAGAGCAGCTAGTAAGGGGCTGTGTTTTGGATTTGTGCTGAGAACAGTGTTGCTGAAAACACAGGGATGCTTTTGTTACTGCAGAGCAGCACTCACACACAGTCAAGGCCTGATCTGCTCCTCACCCCACCACTAAGAAGTAGGCTGGGGGGGTGCACAAGGGGAGGAGAAGGAGGGGACACAGTCAGGACAGCTGACCCCAAGGGATACCCGTTAATAGGTATTTTATTAAAATGAACGTATACACGTTCTTGGTGAACGCCCATGACTCTGCCTGCATTGAATAAATTGATTTTTCTGTTGAGGATCTTGCAATAGAAAGTAGAAAGTAATACTGAATTAACATAGTGATTTCCACTTACAACAACAGAAATGCCTTTTAACACATTTGCTGGTGTTTGCTGGGATGAGGCTGTTCTCTTCAGAGCAGCTAGTAAGGGGCTGTGTTTTGGATTTGTGCTGAGAACAGTGTTGCTGAAAACACAGGGATGCTTTTGTTACTGCAGAGCAGCACTCACACACAGTCAAGGCCTGATCTGCTCCTCACCCCACCACTAAGAAGTAGGCTGGGGGGGTGCACAAGGGGAGGAGAAGGAGGGGACACAGTCAGGACAGCTGACCCCAAGGGATACCCGTTAATAGGTATTTTATTAAAATGAACGTATACACGTTCTTGGTGAACGCCCATGACTCTGCCTGCATTGAATAAATTGATTTTTCTGTTGAGGATCTTGCAATAGAAAGTAGAAAGTAATACTGAATTAACATAGTGATTTCCACTTACAACAACAGAAATGCCTTTTAACACATTTGCTGGTGTTTGCTGGGATGAGGCTGTTCTCTTCAGAGCAGCTAGTAAGGGGCTGTGTTTTGGATTTGTGCTGAGAACAGTGTTGCTGAAAACACAGGGATGCTTTTGTTACTGCAGAGCAGCACTCACACACAGTCAAGGCCTGATCTGCTCCTCACCCCACCACTAAGAAGTAGGCTGGGGGGGTGCACAAGGGGAGGAGAAGGAGGGGACACAGTCAGGACAGCTGACCCCAAGGGATACCCGTTAATAGGTATTTTATTAAAATGAACGTATACACGTTCTTGGTGAACGCCCATGACTCTGCCTGCATTGAATAAATTGATTTTTCTGTTGAGGATCTTGCAATAGAAAGTAGAAAGTAATACTGAATTAACATAGTGATTTCCACTTACAACAACAGAAATGCCTTTTAACACATTTGCTGGTGTTTGCTGGGATGAGGCTGTTCTCTTCAGAGCAGCTAGTAAGGGGCTGTGTTTTGGATTTGTGCTGAGAACAGTGTTGCTGAAAACACAGGGATGCTTTTGTTACTGCAGAGCAGCACTCACACACAGTCAAGGCCTGATCTGCTCCTCACCCCACCACTAAGAAGTAGGCTGGGGGGGTGCACAAGGGGAGGAGAAGGAGGGGACACAGTCAGGACAGCTGACCCCAAGGGATACCCCATGCCATGTGGAGTTGCGCTCGGCGTATCAGGCTAGGGGAAGAAGGAACCAGCAGGGCGATGTTCTGAGTCATGATGTCTGTCTTCCCAAGTCCCCATTACACATGATGGAATGAATGAACTCCTTGTTTTGCTTTGCTTGTGCGTGGCTCTTACTTTCCCTATTAAACTGTTAAGTCATCCCACAACTCTTCTCAGTTTTACCCCTCCAATCCTTTCCCCATTCCATTGCGGGGAGTGAGCGTGTGTGGAGCTTGGCTGCCAGCTGAGGTTAAACCACAGCAATATGGAATTGCAATCCAAAATAAGTATTAACTTACCTGACCAGAAAGAGATGCAGTCCAACGTCAAAACTTCTGTAAGAAAAAAAGATCAGCCCAATGTTAATTGTTAAAAAATACTACTCTGTTGAGTATTGTACAAACACTGGGCTTCAAAACAATAATACCAAATATAAAGTTACTAGAATTGATAAAACAAAGAGCAAAAGTGTCACACATCTTCCTTTCTGTAATGACACATGAAATTCAAGATGATCATCATATGAAAAGACTGAGGTGCATGTTAAAAAGCTCACAAATCTCTTGTTGGAGTATTTGTTCAATAAAGTATTAACATTCAGAGTATTATAACCCACAAAAAGCATAAATTGTGTATATGTTGTTACTGGAAATAATGTAAGCATCCTGGTCACCAGCATATTTTCTGTCACATGCAAGCAGATCTTCTGTGCAAAACTGCTGTGGAATCTCTTTCCCCTTTTCTGATATGTACTGCACTAAAACGCAAGGGACTGCTGTGAATTCTCTCCATGATAAAGAATCATCAAAAAAAAACCCCTTATGTCTCCTTCAAATATAGAATATACCAAGAAGCAGACCTTGCAAGTGTGTTCCACTCACATCGGTAAGGAAATTAACTTTGAGGATTTCTGACAGTAAGTACAAGTTAGATCACATTAAATTACAAGAACCATGTCTGAAATCTTCAGCACTAACAACGTACATTGACAGTAGCTGTCAGCACTTCTTCCCCTTTTCTGGTTCCTCCATTCCTGAGATAACTCAGGAGAACCAAGCTCATGAACAATGTACTAAGCAAATCCTTGACTCTACAGGAAGTTATCTGCTGATTTGAGACATTTACCTAATATCTGAAGTATGTGCCAGATTTACGGGACGATCCATATAAACCCAGATTAACTGTGTGATTAAAGGCACAACTGGAAAATGCAAGTGTCTTATTCCCAGTGCTGGATTTGCTCTGGAACAGGCTTACATTTCACATACAGAGAAAACATTTTTGCCTATACCAAGCTCTTGAGCATTCTGTTCCAAAAAACGTAATTGGTCATTTTGAGTACAACACAGTTTTATTTGAACAGTACTGCTTGCAGTGTGCTGCTTTCTCACTGAAAGAGCAAGAGAAATCATCAGATAATTAATGGCATCCTGATAACAGCAGACTGATAATGAGCTGTAGAAATTCTAGGAGTTAACAGGGAAGGAAAGTCCACTTGTTCAGCAGGGTAGAGAGGAGAGCAATGAATTTCTCACTGAAAAGCTGCCTTGCAACAGAAAACATTCTGCCAGGAACATGTACCTGGTCATCATTAAAATTGTATTTTTCACAACCCTTTCCTGAAATCATTCCCCCTTTTCTATTACTGTTATATTACTGTGCAATTAAACTGCATGAAGTGCATCCAGTTATCTTTCTGCATTCCTCCTGCCTAGATACATCCTGTATTTTGGCTCCCTCTCTTCACTAAAATATTCTGTGTTGTACAGACAGCCTTCTGTACTGGAGATGGACACAGTCTGTATTTTTAGGTATGAAAACCTTTTCTTCCTAGGACCAAGCACTCAGTATGTTTGTGCTGGGATGGGGAGAAGAAGAAACTTGCACAGTTTCAGGAGAGAGCTGTATGCTAAACAGCCATCCTGCACATCTTCAGCCAGGCTGATCTTCAAGTTCTCCCAGCTGTTCTCCATGGCAATCACCAAACCTGCTACAGTCTCTGATAGGACACACACACTGAGCTTCTTGTGGACAGTGGAACATAAAAATATCACTACTTTTGCCACTGAACCAAAAGCCAAAGGACTTGGCTTACCAAAAGCATGAAAAATGAATGGTCCTGCTAACTTGAGATATCAGAGCTGAAGGAGATTGGGGTGGACAAAGCTGAGGCAGAGTGAGTTCAGACAGGGAGGGAAAATAAGACTGTTTGCTGTGAATGCCATGACATGCCATCTTTTCCCTCATTTTTCACTCTTTCCAAAACACTATTTTAAAAGCATATATATTTCTATAAAACATGTATCTAAAACACTTGCTATTACAAAAGTTTTTAAAGTTAATTTCATAGGGGCTGTAGCTATCAGATATTTCTCGGAAATATTTTTAATAAGTATTAAAAATAAACATGCATAGATCCAATTTATTAGAATAAATAACAAGAAGGAAAAATTATCAGAGCCCCACTAGATACAATTCAGCATACACAGACAGGGCCCATCATTCCTCAGTTTGATTTTGTACTGATGCATTTCAACAGTCTACCCAAGATCCTGAATTCTAAACAATGTAAGCAGTCATTTAAGATATAACTACACTATGACCAACTGAATTTTGAGATTATACAGCATCATCTGAGTGTGCAGCTAGATCTTAAAGACAACTCGAGACAGTATCATTGATTAGTTCCAAAAGCAAGTATATTAAGGCTGAACAAGTTCAAATTGTAAATGGGAGAAATGGTTGCATTACTTAAGGCTATGGATATTGTCTACAGACACCTGGGATAATGAAGAGAAACATTGTGCAAGGCAAAAACACTGAAAGAAAGAATTATGGGAGACTGGTTTTGACAAAACACTACCACAGACACTTTGGACTGTTCTTCTTGTTCATATTTAAATACATACTGCAGTTAAGTTGACAAGTAAAGTGAAAATACAGTGAAGTGGCAATGGAAACAGATCTAGCAGATGCAATTAATCTCTCCATTCTCAGATGGAAACGTTAAAAAAGGGTAATGAGGGTTTGTATAGCAGTGTTAAGGCTGCACCTTGGGGGTGAAATAATCAACTTCATTAAATGAGAAAAGAGAACAAATAATCACACTATATTTGCATTAAAAATTTCATAGTGATCCCTTCAACATCAGGGGACTCCACCCATCAGACATGGCAGTGTCCCCCACAATCAGCACAGAATTAGACCTGCCATATGCACACTAACAGGATTATCTACTGCCTATAAAATACACCTATATTTACTTGATATTACAACAAAGTTCATAATCAACTTCACAGAGCTTGTTAAATCCTTAAGTTCCCTGCAAAATACAGGATTTGGCTGCTAGTTCTTGCAATTTAGGGTGCCTCAGTTACATAAGTTTCAGAAATCCTATAATGAGTCTAAGTTTTTAAAATAAACCTTTTCATTAAAATCTGAAATATCAAGAGAAAGGATATCCACAGCAATATGAGTAAAAAATTATTTAGCAGTTAAATTCTCTATACTGCTCAAATGCCAATAGCCAAATAGTATTTCAAACTTTGAAGAAATAAGTAAAATCTAGTTATCAAAATAGCAATAGTCTTTGAACAGAGCAAAGTCTTAACTAGCCAAAGGAACAATAAAGGGGAGATACATTTAATCTCAATTTCATAATCACATTACATAGCGAAGACAATTTGACAGCTACTTTCTTTATAAAAGCATCCCTAATTCTGCTCCTCTGAAGGGCAGTTTTGAATCACAGTTCTGTACACAACTTTCATGCTTTCGTTAAGCATGGAAACTCTAGTTTGATACAATTCAACAAAACATTACACATACAATCCTTCATAATCAAACTTGTCTTTTCCCAGTACATCAACTGCAGATTGGTGACCAATAATATACATACACTAAACCAACAAAGACCTTTTCCAAAACACAATCTTTGTAAACAAACCTGCAGGAGAAAGATGTATGACTGCAGGCACAGGTTTCAAAATTATTTCAGACGTGAGGTTTCTGCTCTGAAAGCTAAATGCCTAATGCAGCAACCTGCCTTCAAATTTTCATTCAGAACAAATATGATGGGGGGAAAATTAAAAAATTGTAAGCACATGGCATCCAGTGGATTGTTTATAATCCCAATTTCCACAAAGCTGTGCCTTCCTTTAACTGAAGTCTAAATGCTGGTTCCTCAACAGAGGAATTGTGCGAGCCTTTAGTACACAGCTTTTATATTCAATCAAGTTATGCCAGCCTATGGTATTTAAGGACTTGACCCCACAGGTGCCTAAATGAAAACTGCTACTCATCAGATGTGTTAGGGACTACAGTTCACAACTCCAGTATGATGATTAAAGGACCCTGATCTCACAAGGTCTGATTGTGAGATCTCATCCCCAAGGATTTACAATGATATAAAACACATAAGTACTGAGCACATGCCAAGATCATAAGAATCAACTTAAAGTTAAGCCAGCTACTAGAGCCATATTTTATGAAACTAATTGCAGTAATTTGTGTTGCCCAACTCTGATTTTGTACATCCATATTTTTAAGCCATGTGCTGAAGAGAAAATCAGTACAGCTTTTTTTTTTCTGTCAGTTCTCCCCCAGGACTGCTGGGCTGCACACTATTCCTGAAAACAAAGTAGAGCAAATCATGCAATTTGTGCAGCATAATCTGGGAAGCATTTGGCTAACCAATGACTTCAGAAAGATGCTCACTGCAAGTAGTCAGTACACCACCACTCAAAATCAGATAGTGGCCTGGTTCTTACTTTGGGCCCTACCTTCAGGGGAGTAGACCTGTGTAGATAGTTTGTCATTTGCAAAAAAAAAAAATAAAAATAAAAAAAATTAGAAACGTAGATGGAGACAGGCAAATGTGACACTGTGTACCCAGAGACTGCATTGCATTGTAGACAGAAATATCCCAGACACCTTAAAAACAGTCATGCTGCCACTGAATATAAACACTTCTGAATGCAGAAAGGAATGGTGTAATTTCTATAAGCAGGACAGGACTTTACTGGAGCAAATATAATTGCACTTAAATCTCTTCAAATCAGCCCAGTTGCCATTTATGGCAGTGATGAAATCCAACAAGTGGGTTATTTATTATAGCTTCAGTACTCTGGGTATTCAACATCTCTTAAAAAAAGCATTGTAGGTGCTGCAATGTTTCAACAACAGTTCTTGGCCTTTCCTTTTAAAATGTGGCTAAACTTGACACTAGAAAGTCAAACTCATTCCCTCATCCTCAGAGTAGCCTGTCCTATTTAATTGCAGAAGTGTTTGCAAGACTAGCACTTCCATTAGCTGTCTTTGCAAATACATGTGGCATTTAGCCAGTGAGCTGCTGACCAAGAGTCTCTCCCACACCAGAATATTTAGCACTGGAGACTGAGGAGTCATTGAATGACAGCTGCTTTCACTGACACAGCACTCAAGTCGCTTCATTGTCCCTCTTTCTCAAGCAACATCTTAGAGCAGGGATGCCAAAAAGACTCTGTAAAAAGAAGTCCCCTTTTTTCCCCGAACTACTTCTCTGGATTCTCCTATATCTGCTCATGTTTTTTCCAATGCTCCCTGTGGCAACCTCCTCAGCAGGCAATCCCTTCAAGATGAATGCTTCCAAATTTCAAATAATTACAAGTGTGCAATGTGAATCTGAAATAATTTTAGAGTCTTGTCTGAAGAGTTAGATTACTACTAGGAAAGCAGATAGCAAAGTCTGTGTGCAGGTTTTTTAAGTGCTATTATTGAATGTCTCAATGAGCTATAAAACTTTGCTAAAGCAAATTCCCTGAAGGGGGTACAGCCTACCAAACAGAATAAGTATTTTTCAAGCAGTGACTGCTACCAATTGATTCACCATCATCTTCATTATTAAATAAACATCTGGGAAAGCAATCTATATTTTTTAAAGACAATTTTGCCTGTCCACAGCTTGCATTCATTCAGTTTTCTGCAAGTTTGCTATGAAGGTGTAGGTTTCAGGTAAAGCTTGTCTCTTCAGTGACAATCAGCACAATTCTTCTAAATTACATAACTGCCTTTATACTTGAATGCACTATTTAGAAAGCTGATGCACAACTTCAAATACAAAAACAACAATTAAATTGTCACAGAAGATTTTGCAGTAGAGATAAACACAATAAGCAAACTGAAAATATTCACTTAAACTGTGAATATTATGTAGCAGGTACTAGTTTTTCAAATGAAGACTGAGAGATGCCTGATGAAAAATGCAACCCAGTCCAACATAACAATCTTTTTGGATTTTTCTATTACCTAAACTATAGAATAGACTTTTAGACACTGAGCCTTTAAAGTCACATTTTAACATTTTTCTGGAGAATCTTTTGCCGCATATAAGGATGTTTTTGGAGCTCTCATTTTTGAGATCAGCCTTTCAATTTGTGCAAGACACTTGGTGAATTCCACCCACACACAGATTTTAGTCTGCCCACTGATACGGTAGTGGAATTGGGAACAAATGCATATATGGAGCTCTTTTGGCATTCCTATCATTTGGCAAACCCTATAATTTCCTATGCATCTCCATTCTTACCATGCAACATAGAAAAAAACAAATCATAGCTCAATCCAATGATAAAATTCCTGTTTAAGTGAATTCAATGTTCTTTTAAACACCAAGATCTTAAGAACTTGCTAAGCCTAGATCTCAGGCTTCAATGGACTCTTCTGTTTGCAAGCTTTGACTTTAACCATCTGCAATGCAGTAAAGTAGTGGTAGTTTGCTTTTATTTCAATATAAAAATGCAGCTAAAAGTAAAAATAAAAATCTATGCTATTTGAAAGAAAAAATATGAAGACTGTCAAATGCTTTCATATCACATCTTTGACAAACAATTTCTTGTTACAGCAATAATAAGCAGAACTTGTATATACACGAAGATATCTTTATCATTCTCTGACACTTGCTTAAGGACACTGGAATTTTAACACTTCATGCTTAGATAAAATGCTTTGAATCTCTATTGTGTTTCTTCCTGGAATGATTCAGCAGCACACCACCTTGCCTTTTGGTTTCTTCCATTATTAGAATAACCAAAGCTGCCACTGTTCTGCCTGTGCTGGATGCCTCCATACAGAAGTTCCTGCTCAGTGCTGTTACTGCTCTGCAGCACCAACATGGCCAATGCACAAACATTCACCTTACTTCACAGAAAGAGTCCTCTGTAAATGTGTGATCGCTTTAAGGTAAAGCCATAACCATTTTATTTGGGAAGTATTTGCTGCATAGCATCACAGGGAGAAGCTAGGGCTTCCTGTTCTCATGAGAATGGTGGAAATCCACAGTGAAATCCTGACCCCATCAAAATCAGCACAAAACCCTCACTGATTTCAAGGGAAGCAGAAATATACCTGGACTGACTCTGGACAGTTTAACACAGGATACAGTTCAACTTCGGTGTGCATTTTGTTAGACACACTTTCATCTCCAAGTAGAAACTATTAGTAAGTCTCAAAGCTTCATCTGCACAGTTTCAGTTATTAGCTGGGAACTCAGGCTGGAGACCTACATAGTAAAAATAACCTACAATAAGACAGCCACAAGGAGAAAGCTCTTTTGAGGACCACAGAAAAACACTTCACAATGCTAGTGGTCTCCAGCCTACAAATTGAACCTATGACCTAATATGTTTTGTTGTTTTATTTCAGTTTAAACGCAGAACTTGTATTTTATCAGAAAGCCTGAGGAAAGTTTTAATGATTCTAGGCAGTGACTCCTCCTCACCCCTGTAATCTCCTGGACAGAAAGAGAAGCAGAACATTCAGCAGTCATCAGCCATTGCCAGTGTTTATGTAAATTGCACACAAGTCTGCCTACTTGGGAGGCTTTAAAATAACAAATTTGTTCTGTTTCTCACATATCAAATCATTGGATCTTGGTGATACAGCTCAGCAGACACTTTTTAAAAAGAGAAGTCTCATTCATATTCTGTTAATCTCTCCTACAACCCTACAGAAGAAATATTACTTTAATTTTATACCTTTGCCAGTTCTTCAAAAGCCTGTGGTAGCTCATGCAGAGTGGATGAAACCTAATGCCCATTAGTGGCAAACTCCCATAGGGAAAGTTCTCCCTCAGCCTTTGTCACGTAAGACTCCTGCACTGCAGCGTGATTGTCCAATTACTGTGAGATCTCTATCCTTACTGCAAACAGAGCAAACAAGTTTATTAACAGCCATTACTCATTTTCTACAATAGTTGTGAGCAGGCAGAGTGCTGCTTGCCAAATGTGAGCAGCAGTAATAGTTTGTATCTATGCAGAGCTCATATCAAATACAGTGAAGAATGGGCTTCACAGGTGAAGAGCAGTAGGTGGGCTTAGCTTGATTGTTAAAAATCCCAGCAATCTCAAATTACAGTAACAATGCAGTCATTACACATTCCCAATAATTATGTAATTTAGACCCAAGAATGATTAGGGTGCCTTATTATTGCACCTCTTTTTACACTCCAAAGTAACTTTTTTTTTTCTCTCTATTGAAGAGATTTAAGGAGCCTTTCAAAGCTTTACTATAACCAGCAAATTGAACTGTGCAGTAGATAACTGCAGCATGCACTAATTTAGCTGATGTCAAAAGCAGTTGAATCTTTTGTCTCCATCAGTGAGAGAATGGCTAACCAGTCCAGAACTTTCATATATTCAGGTGACATCCTAGCTGAAAACATCACAGATTAATACTCAGCTTTAAGCATCACCACAGTTAACAAAAAATACAGAAAATCAGGGAGACTTTTTTTTTCCACTTTAAAACAAGTTATTCCACTACTAAAAATATGCACTAATTCTGCAATTAAATCACCAAGTTTTTGGCAAGACGTTGAAGTATTCCGATATTGGCAAGCAGATGCAATATTTAAAGGTTACTTATAACTCCACAGCCTTTCTAAGGAGAACTCTCCTTGACTCCAGCTGTCACTCCACACAGTAGCTGTGTATTTAACACCAAATCATCCTGCTTAGGAATACCACAGGAGTTGTAGGGGACAAGGACATACAGGGACACCTGCCTTACATTCAACTTTACATATCAACAGAAGGAAGAAGAGAGCTTTCCTTTCCAAGACTCACACTCAGCATCCTCAAAGACCATGTAAAAATCTTCTCAAGAATGAAAACTTAATATTCTTTAAGTGTTTTAAAGCACATCACCTACCTCTCTAAGCACACAAGCTTTCCATGACAACTGGTCTTATACATGTCATCTTTACTATTGATTTGGGATCTGATCCAGTGCACTTGTACGGACAGGACAAGAAACATAATCCTATGACTTCACAGTGTTAAAGTCTGCAGACAAGGGCCTCTGCACACTTTGGCAATAATCTTAACTTTCAATAAAATTTTCCTCTACTCATCACCACTAGGCTGTCACAACACTGTGGGCATAACCGTATTTAGTCCAAATATCCTTTTAAAGAATCTTTTTTCATATTTAAGATATCACCTCTAAAACACAGCAGGGAAAAGACGCCTTTTGATTTTGAAATAGAAATGGTGCAGCACTAACATTTTTAAGTCTAAAACCAGTGGGAAGCTAGGTAATTAAAAGACATTTATTCTACCTGATACACTGTCTACAACATACTGGACAACTTCCTTCTTTGAAAATATCAAAGGGTAAAAATATACCAGAAGAGACATTCCTAAACTCTAGAGGAAAGAGAAATATGAAACATGTCCTTCCTTTTCTTGTCTCTCAGTTCCAGCTTCTCAGTACTTCTCATCACAAACATGGAATAGAGTGCTTTCAAAAATGTACCTGTCTAGTACTATAGGACAAATACAAAACAAATCACCTGGAAAATACCTGATCCTCTTGCAGCTGACTGGTAGGCCATTCACAGCACTGAAAATGGGATTCTCTCGTCATAGTACAAGTAGGCTTGTCCAGCACCCCTGGCTCTAATCCCCAGACAGACCCTCTGCCCAGGCACAGAACCTCAGAGGTCTTCCTATAGCTTTGGAAAGCAGCTGCTGCTACCCTTTCCACAGCAAGGTAGGCAGCAGGTGTGAGCCACAGATCTGGATGTGCCATTCAAATTTCTGCCAGGCTTTGGGTGATTCATGCTGAATCCCTCCTTCCATCTGCCATGGAGATGTGGAGCTTCTTTTCACTGCCTGCCTCTCCTTCCCTCATGCAAATTTTTCAAGGCTTGGTGACTTAACTACTCCTAAGGATACCTGCCATGTAAAGAAGTTTAACTTATCATCCTTCCCTTTTTGCCCTACAATTACCTCTAGATGACAGGTTGCACAACAGCAATTTGCTGTCACTACTAACATGTAATCACAGATCTAAACTCATAGGAAGGAGAAATTTAGGGAGAAAAATCTGCTATCTCCAATTTCAGACCATCCATCAGCCTATCCAGGAACACCACAACAAAAGAGCCCTACAAGACCCAAACAGAAAAGAGCAAGCCTTTCACCGTTTGTTAAGAGTACAAGCCCCTAAACACGCAAAGGCACATTACTCTGAGCCCAGAGGCAGGGATGTCATCCTGACTACACAGATCTGCAGCACAGCTACAGTTGCTATTGTTACACACAATTATATTTGTGTTAACTTGTGCCAAACATCAGCTATTTGGGAATTTAAGGAGGCAAGCTTCCCAAGTCAAGCACTGACAGAAACTCCACTTCTGATCTTATTTAAATTTCCTTAATGGTATTTTACACAGCCTTTCAGCATCTTACTTGTCTTGATATATTTAACAAGCTAATTCCCCAAATTATTTATTCCACTACAAAAAAATCAGAAGCCCAAAGAACAGAAAATGTGTCAAACTGATTGAGACTATGAGAAACACAGGTGAACATGCACTTAAGTAATTACCTCTACAGGTCAGGAAGTCCATTTTCCTTGCTTAAAAATCTATTCCAGTCCTCACCATAAACTAATAGGCAATTAAACAAGAGTTTAAGCCAGAAATAAAAGATGGTAAGCTTTTGCAGGCTATTCATCATTCCAGACTTATTGCATGTGGTCACAGTGATCTCTTGTGCTCACACTCACACATAACATGAGTATTAGACTTGTCTTTTCCCAGAAAAGTCTAAAACAAAGGGGGAAAACCCTGGTACAGTCCTTTTTGATAGACATACACAAGGAATTGTTTCCAGAACGAGGAAGGTTTCAGCAGCAACAGTAAAAGTAGGCAAAAAGTGCCAGGATGAGGAAGAAACAAATGCAAATCTGTAGATCTATTTCTTATGGCATCATTACAGATAAAAATGGGATTAGTTCACAGCAAACTCTAATCCATAATTTGAAACAATTCACTGAGACCTTGCACACAGACCATGTTTCTTCATGTCAGGCAAATAATCTTTAGCAATAACGAGGCCAGTAAACTAAACTGAATTGCAGACAATTTCTTGCAAATCATAACCCATTTCTGGATGTCACTAAAATATCTGTGGTATAAATTTAACTTGTCCACACAGAAGTGTTTCTGTACATGCAAAATACAGCCCTCCTAGTCCACCCCTTAGCATGCAAGGAAATTGGGGGTTGCTTTATGTCAGACTTGTCTGTCAAGAAATAGGGTGTGAAATACAGAGTAGAATCTAGAACTTAAAGCATGGCAGTTGAAAATGATCTGAACTTTATCACTACATTTTTTGTTTTCCTCTGGCAGCATTTCTTCAACTCCATTTTCCTTATTCTAGATGAAATACTGTTTACAAGGAAATCTACCTTTCTTATGCTACTTCTGCCTGCCTTCTTGAAAAGCCTCTACTCTTGCTGAGACTAACTATATTAAACATGCATCAAGTTTTAGCACCATTTGTCCCCAACACACTTGTCTCCAAACTATTTTGGGCTATTTGAGAATGACAAGATTTCAAGGTGGAAAGACACAGAAGTCATCATAGAATCACAGAATTATTTGGGTTGTAAGGAACCTTTAATGATAATCTAGTTTCAATGCCCCTGACGTGTAGGGACAACTCTCACTAGACCAGGTTGATCAGGACTCCATCCAATCCGGCCTTGAACACTTCCAGGGACAGGGCATCCACAGCTTCTCTGGGCAACATGTTCCAATGCCTCACCACTGTCTGACTAAAGAATTGCTTCTTAGAATCTAGTCTAAATCTCTCCTCTTTCACTTTAAAACCATTTCCCTTTGTCCTATCACTATCAGCCGCCAAAAAATGTCTCTCTCATTTTTATAAGCCCCCTTTAGGCACCGACACAGTGCAATGAGGTTTCCCTGGAGCCTTCACTTCTCCAGGCTGAACCCAGCTCTCTCAAACCATCTGCACAGGAGAGGTGCTCCAGCCCTCTGAACATCACCAAGGTGTTGTGATTCTGCACATTTCAAATCAGTCTGTGACCAGAAATAACTGGGGGGTTTATATCATGCTGTTCCCACAGCACAGCAAAACATATCCAACCAATGTGTCTGACATTTTTGTTACAGTCACACTCAGTAAGAGCATAAAAACCAAAAATGGAAGCGTGACTTTTTTCCATGAACAGCAGCTGAGCTAACTGTTGTCCTAATTTACAAACTGACAAGTTCCTCTGTGGAATACATTGCCAAGATAATTTACCAATAAGTCAAAATCGACATAGGATTTAGTTTTGTACTATCTTTTGTTTCTGTAGTTTCCAAACCATTACTCTTCCACTAGGATATTTTTTCATATTGAAGTTTCAATTTGCAAGCTTCAGCAGTAGCACAACTTCTTCTAGTTGCACTACACAATTGATTCCTCCACCTGAAAAGGTGTATGGCAAGCATCAGCCTTGACTAATTCCTTAAAAGCACAAGTTTCCAACAACATTGGTTCTTTCCCACATTTCATTACCTTGCTTTGGACCTTGGTGACAAAACCTAAGTTTTTATTCCTCACGGCTTAAGGTAAAGCAGACATTCAAAACTAAGATGGTGTGCCACTGAACTGCTATCCTCTCTGGAAATCAGGAGCTCAGAGACTCCTTTTCACAGCTACAATAAAGCTTTTGAATAGCAATGTATTTATCATGCATTTATTAGCTATGCAGCTGCATATTTAG
Organism: Aleadryas rufinucha; assembly: GCA_013397815.1. NCBI lineage: Eukaryota > Metazoa > Chordata > Aves > Passeriformes > Aleadryas > Aleadryas rufinucha. The sequence continues at coordinate 507,299 of VZTH01018656.1, forward strand.
CAAGCTAATGATATCCTGGTATAATGAAACCACAGTAACACATTCAACACCTGTATTTGTCTTGAGACAGCAAACAAGATCAATAATTGTTTGACTCTAGAGATTGTCTTGATTAAATGTGAATTAGGGAGAACCTACCATAGGCTTGATAACTTTTTAAATTAAAGTCTTTTATTTTTAGGTTTGAATGGACACAATTTGGTTTATTGTTTAGTACCATAAATAGGCAGAATACTTGATTTGTTTTTTTAACACCTGCTTTGCTTTTCTGCTCTAGAGAAACGCTAGACAACTTTAGACACACTGTGGTATCTTTCTTACCTTCCTGACTGAAAGCTCTTCCACATGCTGTATCACAGGGAATTATGTCAGCACGTACTGACTAGAAGTGACACTGGTCTGGATGGATTGGATCAAAAGCTTTGTTGTTATGCTCAAAGGACACCAGGTGGTGGTGTAAGGCTCCTTAGCAGCTTATTTGCATTCCTTACATTGTGACATTCATGTCGTCTCTCTCTCTCTCTCCAGGCTACCTTCTCTCCTTCCAAATGTGCACTGCTAAAAGATTTGAGACAAAAATGGTACTACTGGGCCTTGGTAAGTCCAGCCAACATAATACCCCGTTTCTGACAGTATTCTCAAGTGGATACCAGCAAGAAGGGGAAGAGTAAGCCAAGCATACACAAGCACTTTTTTTCTGAGCAGTGTCCCTGATGCCAGACAGGAGGTAAGAGTGGTGTAACTCCAAGGCATCTGGATCATTCCAACCCACTCCATTTCCCAGCCTGGCCCTAAGAAGTTTTTAATAAGCTTGACCAGACTATCATTTAATGAAAACACTCTGGTACAAATCTCACTCTACCAGCTTAAAACTACACATGGCGTTATTTATATTTAAATTAGACACACTCTAATAAAGTTTCCAGGAACATTCCTGTTAAAGTCCTTGTATTCACAACGTATGAAAATGCATTTAGAACTTTAGGGAAACACAGCATCGTGGTTAATAAGGCTTCACAACATGAGCCATTTACGTTCACCTTTTTTTCAATCGTTTTATGCTAAACTCATAATTTGCAAACTTTTCTGTCCCGTTCAGTCATACAGTTCAGAAACAAAGGCTATTCCTAATTCTAACACAACATTCCTATACAACACACCAATGCACCATGTTAGACTGCAAAGCCTCTGGGTAGAGTGTTTGAAGAGTTTAACTGTAAAGGCACGAGGACATCATACTTCAGGGCATTCAGAAAGCTCCTTAGATAACTGAGAATGACCCATAACACAGCAGCTACAGAAAAATCTACTACTAAAGAGCCTTGAGAGCAAGAAATCAAGTCAGGTATATATTAACTGACTTTTTTCAACATTCAAAGCAAACAAATTCAATCTGTGAGATAACTTTTATTACTTCTGGCAATGAATGCTTGATATAAATTAAATAATTGGGCAAAAGGTAAATATCAGCACCTAACACTTTTTCCTTCTATAAACAAATAAGTTTTCTACTTAGATATTAGTTTCAATTTTTGTACAAGAGTTACGAACACTTGAAGGAATGCCCAATTTTTTTACTGTGATTTGCCACACACATTTGCAGGTGCAGAGCACCTTTTCATGGCCTGTTACAACTACCTGGCACAGCAGTGTCATCAATGTTTGTGCTGAAGTTCACTCTCACTTGGCACCTCCAGTGCAATACACAGATTCTCTAGAATAAGAACTGACAAAGGGGAAAAACTGCTGCTGTTTGCAACTCTGCCTACAAGGGCCAGCAGGCCAAGAGATGCTGTTCTCACAAGAGTGCCTGGTAAAAATGACAGATTTCTGTATTAACTCTGTAGGTCATAAGTTCAGTGCAAACTCTGAAAGAGCATTTAAACCAAAGCAGTTGTATGTAGCTCAAATAATTTTTAATAATTCATCTGTTTTCTGCACTCTTTTCCTGCTGCATTTCTTCGAATACTTCAGATCTATGCTTGCCAACTATTACAAACTATAAAGCGTTCTCGTTACAACTAGCTTCAAGCTGAAAACAAAATCTCATCCAATAAAACTCTGATAACAGCAGGCCCACTGTTTTTATGACTAAAATTAAAAGCTTTATTCATATTGAAAAGCAGTCAGAGACAAGATGGAGTAAGCACCGACAGGCTCTGCACTAACACAACACAAGAGAAACCTCTGCACTAAAAGACTGACAAGTCTAAATGATTAAGGGAATGTTTTTAAAAGTCTGGGGCACAGAACCCCATAGCCTGAAGGAATACTGGATAGTGCAGAGGAAAACAAGGGAGGAGACAAGTCCAGTGAATCCACTCTTACACAGAAGCTAAACATTAAGCACCACCTGGGAGACAGTTTTTGGTGAAAAGACTTCAGTGAACACTGATTTAAAGCAAACATAAGATTCAAAATTCAGACATTTTTGAAGAAATATTGTGCTGAAACTCCCTTAAAAGCAAAGCAGATCCAGAAATTCATCCTACTTTATAAACAAGTACCATTTTCATAGTACTTTTAATGTCTTCAAGACTTCCCCTACCATGTGACTCTGCATGTTAAAGTATTGTAACTACAACTTTCGTCATGCAATTAATCAACCTTTTTTTTCCATCTCTGGAAGGATTTCAAGCTGATAGATAACTGGAAAAAATAACTGCTACATTACCTAGGTAGGTTGAGTCTAACTCTAGTAATTAAAAAGATGAAAATGCTGAAATGGGTACTTGCCCTTATCCCTCCACAGTGTGAAAAAAAGTAACCATCAAGTTGAAGTTCATTTAAAAAGTACTAAAGATGAATCATGGGGGTGAGAGAAAAAGCACAAGGACAGGAAAGCAAACATGTATGTGAGCATGAACACACATGCATGCTCTTACTGACCGCCATGTATCAGTAATAAACTACCTGAAAAGCAACAATGACTAACCTCCACATTTTAGTGAAACTGTGCATCAGGCTCACACAGCAAGGCAGAGCTGGAGGTTTGAGTCCATCCATTCGAAGGAGGAGGGCAGGAACACCATACAGAACCAGGTATTTCACATAAAAGAACAGTACTTGAGCTAAAGCCAGACCACCTAAAAGAAAAAAAAAAAAAGAAATCCTTAAGCAAGAAACCTTAACCAAGTCCTGAAATATTTTTAAAAGCTGTTAATACTGATTACTTCCAAACAGCAATTATTCCAAGAATCAAGGCAAGCACCATTGCTTGATGGGATATACAACATCTACTTTTGCAAGAGCCACAGTACACAAGCCCATGCATTTATGTCATTAGGCACATATACAAAATGGTACCATCACTCCAATATGAAGGCACAAGTATGCATCTTTAGTTCCATTCTCAAAAATCTCTGGACTGTGAGTGTTGACTGCTATGAAAAAATAAAAGCTGACTTATGTTGAGCTAAAAATCAGAATATACCAACATAAGCAATGAACATTTACCACAGGGACAGTAAATTTATCTTTGCAAAAAAACCCCCAACCAACCACTCTACACTTGTTGCTCCAGAACAGCCATAAACAATGGTTATAACTGCACCTTATCCTGACATCCCCACAAACATCCCATATCCTGTCAGATTATTTGAGTCCCCAGAAAAGATCCCCTTCTGCTGCAGCCAAGGCAGAGAAGACTGGAACTCCACTTGGCATAATGCTTCAAGCATATTTCAGTTTTTAAACCCACAGACAAAGGTGTCCTTAAGGTCCTTTAGCTGCCTTATTTCCAAAGCAGAAATTTTGGCAGTGTGCTCGCCCACAACTTAACCTCAGGTTATGACACAAACTTCAGCATCTCACACAGATCTGAGATGAAAATCATTCATATTCTCATTATTAGTATTCATGTAAGTAACAACCTTAGAATGCATTATAAAGGAAGATGATTCAAACTAATATTCTATATTTGCTATTGAACAAAGTGGTATTGACCAATAAGTAATAGTACAGTAAAAAGCAGAGGCCAGTACCTTTACAGAAACTGATGAGGTCCCTCCTGAAGGACCCGATGACTTTGGTGAACTTTTCCATCTGACAGTTGACATATGGAAAATCTCACCACAAAGAAGGGGAACTAAAATTATACTTCAATAGAGAAAAAAATTATGAAATGCAATTGCTACATCTCCTTCCATTCCAGTGCTCTGATTTCGCTCAGTTATATTACCTAACTTGACTGAAGGACTTCAGACATTCAGCCCAACGTTAAAGCCTTCTAGTAGACTGTCCTTGGAGACCAAGTGATCTGACTGGAGACCAAATCTGACTGCAGCAGTATAAGTCCATGAACATTTAAGTAACCTATCATTTTTTTGAGGGTACATCCCTACTGCATCCTGCTGACTAATGAGTATACTATGGATGACAACCAAAAGCCAAGCATTAAAAATTCATCTACTGTATAAAAACCTAGAGTGAAATTCTGGCACTAATAATGTAAAATGCAAAATTCCTGCTGGCCTACACATGGCCAGTATTTTGCTACGATAATCCAACATTTTTAGTTTTAATATCATAATCCATGCACATGATAAGAAAACAGTTGTGCCACACAAGATAAAAATTGATGTTAGAACAAAATACTGAGACATGAAGCTTATGTTGTTTTACTTCAGGGAAGCAGGCATCTAGTTTTCAATATCATTTTTCCCCAGAGGAAAACAAACAATCAGAAGCACAATTTGGATACTAGCCAATTAGCTCCACATTAGATTACTGCTAAATCATCTGTACAGCCAACTTTCTTCTTTAATTCCCTTCTCATTCAGCGTCTCATTTCTTCTCTGACAAATTTCATTGGAGAGCTGAACACTGACACCCACACAAACCAATTATGAAGATCACAGCTGTCTGTGCACTAGTAAAATTCAAAATCCTTTGGCTGTGCTTGATGGAAAGGTATTTAAAAACAGGCTTCCACGCTGAGACCCAAAAAAATCAATACATTTGATTTTAAATACAATGATGAAAGACTGAGTTCATGGATACAAAGTCATAATATGTGAGTTGTGGAAAAAAGACATTTTCACCGTCTCCAATAACACACATCTAGGTTGTCACTACTGTAATTAACAGGCAGCTCAGTAGCACTGGCATCTTAAACAGACATCACATCACAGTCACACCTGGCACACAGGAGCTACTCTGTGAGTGGCAATTCTAAGACTCACAAAAAAAGCAACACAAAGGTCACTATCAAAATACACAGAATAAGTTCTCATTGGTCTTGAACTCACGCCAGCAGTAGGAGATTTCTGGCCACTCAGGGAAAACTAAGGGCAAGATTCACAGCCCCACAACAGCTGGGCTGCACTGGCAACAGGCACAGGCTTTAAACCTTCTCGCATACCTGAGACATTCCAGCTGCTTTGCATTTGCTCCATTCTAGCACAAAGCAGCCAGAAGCACGCTGCTTCACCTGATTTAAAAACATGAAATCAACAATCAAATTCATTAACAATATCACACAATTTCTCCACACACAGGCATTATTTTAAATTGGAAACAAGCCATATCAAATGTATCTTACAACACACCTAAGAGGAAAAAGTACTGCAAAGATTCTATCTTTTCTCCAGAATAAATTAATTCAAAGGATTCAAAGTCAAGTGTAATTTTTTTTAACAGAATGTGTTAAGAGATAAAATATCAAGTTAAAGTACCCAATCTTAATCCCATGCATTTCAACATTCAAGCTGTTTCAAGTCCCAGACTAAAGCAATTTACTTTTATAGAAGCTGGTATTTTCAATTTATCATCTTCCAATCCTTAAAATTTCTAAGCGCTCTTATGCTTTAGAAATGTATTTATAGACCTTCAAATATTTTCCTTAACCTTAAGTTTACTGCAAAACTGCATTTCCTAAGTTCCATAGAGCTTTGAAACAAAGATAACTACAAATTCGAATATTCACAAGATTTAATTTCTTTTAGTCTACTTATTCTCAAAATTCTTCCTGGTATTTTTGGACAGAAGTTAATAAATAGAATATTTTCATAAGCAAGCAACTAAACATTTGCATCCAGGTTTTGCACATCACACTTGGTATTTTTCTGTCCTTAAGCCATCACCAAAAGTCACGGTCAACTGAAACCTAGAGGGCAATTTTATTATGAGCACAACATCACAACTGTACCCTTTTTCCAGCTACATTGACCCTATGGCATTAATGACTGTAGATGCTTGTTTCTGTCAAGTACCAGGACAGGTTGCACTAGAAAACAGAGATGAATATGCAGTCACACCTCAACAGGGCTACTGACACATGGCAGAAGTCTAATAGGAAGCAGACATTTATAACAGCTCAGAATTTGGGGCAGTATCATCAAGTTCAAAATATCCCAGCCTTCCAGCAGCACACAAGAAGCAAGAAACATCCTTATGTGGATGGAGTAGTGGCAGGAAAAGTGCCACAGTGTTTATCTTGGAAGCTAAGGGCTTATTTTTAGACTAAGCTGAATGGACATAAAGGTCCCAAAGTGAAATTACTTAAAGAAGACCAAACAGAGCTGTCAAGGAACTTTCAGTCAAGGCACAGACAGGCCTTCCAAGTGAAAGGAAACCAGAAGGCTTTTCAAGCACACGCATGTTTTAAAGACACCTACCATGAATACTACCAAGGACTTTGAGAAACCTGGTCTTGTGGGTGGAACCCCCATGGCAAAGGGGCTGGAATTAGATAATCTTTAAGGTCCCTTCCAACCCAAACCATTATATGAAAACATCTACTGTAAGCACTATGTTCAACACTAATTACTTGCACGAAAAAGCTATCTAAAGAAACCAAGAGTTATCACATTGCACTGTTTTTTACTGGGATAGAGTTCATTTTCTTCACAGTGGCCAGTGTGGGGCTGTGTTTTGGATCTGTGCTGAAAACAGTTTTGATGAAAACACAGGGATGATTTTGTTACTACAGGGTTTAGAGAGTCAAGCTCTTTCCTGCTCCTCGCCCCCCACCAGTGAGAAAGCTGAGGGTGCATAAGGAGCATGGAAGAGACACAGCCAGGACAGATGACCCCAAGTGACCCAAGGGGTATCCCACACCATATGCTCATGCTTATTATATAAAGCTGGGGGAATAAGAAAGGGGAGATGTTCAGAGTGATGGCATTTGTCTTCCTAAGTAACCATTGCACATGAAGGAGCCCAGCTTTCCTGGGGCTGCCTGCCCAGAGAAGGGGGGAATTAATTCCTTGTTTTGCCTTGCTTGCGCATGCGGCTTTTGCTTTACCTATTAAACTGTCTTTATCTCAATCCATAAATTCTCAGTTTTATTATTCCAATTCTCATGCTAGCTCTCCAAGAAAAGAAAAGGAGTGGGCAGCTGTGTGGTGTTCAGTTTCTAGCTGGGGTTAAGCCACAACACACACGAGTAAAAAGAAAAGTAGTCATAGGAGCAGGTTAATTGCCAATTGAAGTTCAGCCTACAGGAAACATTAGAAAAATTACACACATGAACACTTCTTTCTACAAAACAGGGAGCAACTTAATATTTTAGAGAAAAAAATCTAAGTTTTCCAATTCATTTTTATATTTCCAGTTTTCAAAACAGACCTCAAGATGCCAAATATTTCATTGGTTTCTCCTTATCGTTATTTTGCAGGATGGAAAAAACCTCAGACTCCTCTTAGTATTTCATTACCACTTAGATGAACAGATACCCTGATTTCAATAGCAAAACACTGCATGCTTCTGAAAATGAACTCAGAAGTCTATTTCCTATCTGTGGGTTTATCAGAAAAAACTGCAAATACATCAAAAGCAGCACCCTACATCCAATTTACACAGACAACTTTGTAGGTCTCACTGTCAAAGAAGAACATACATAACATTTCTTCTTCTAACAAATTAAAACATGGGATCAGCAACTCCAGATTAAATCACGTAGCTCCACCTTTGAACAGATCACATTTTAGACTGACTTACATGCCACTCATATGAAAATACCCTTCTGAAGTAGTAGAGCCTAGTTAATAATTAAAACAGTGATAGCTAATTGACACTACCTTGTGCATGCTTCACTAGAACAAAAAGACAGCACATGATTAGGACCAATACATTAAACCCACAGAGAATTCACAACATCCTATCATGTGTGTACATCTCAGATGTGTGTCTGTACGTCACACACCTCTGACAAAGCACAGACAGATTCCTAGCAAAATATATTTTCACAACTACAGGATCTATTAAGATCTAGATTAATCCAGAGCAACAATTATATTCAACAATATATTTTCATACACAATTCTGTCTTTCATCATCTCCTGTACCTTGCCAGACAGATGTGAAGCTCTGCTCAGATGAGAGATAAGCAGAAGGTGCTGAATCACCAGGATAAATGTGAAGCCTCGTAAGGGAAATACAGGCAGTGCTTCTTTCAATATCTGCATTTTCAGAATCAGACTTAACACACAAATGACCCAGCAACATACATTTCAGTTTCTATATAATAGAATGGACCTCAGCATAGTGAATTTTACCATTAGCCTACATTGTCATAGTAAAGAAAAAAAAAAAAAACCAACTTAAGCTCTTCCAACCAATGCTATTAAGCTCCCCACTACTACATGTCAGTGGATTTGTCATTCAGCTGCAGAAGCTTGAAGAACAGACATTGAAAAGCATCACCAATCTACTTGTCCTTTACTCATTTCTTTTCTCTTGCTTCATTACATACCATATCCAAACATTACTCAGTAGAACAGAAGAACCTCTGATCTGGCACGTGTAGCTATTTTTCTGGTATGCTGCAGTTCACCAGGATACTGGATTACCAGAATTCATGGTGGTTTTTATTCTTGGTGCCTGCAAATCTACATTTTACAGAGGAAAATGTAAAGGCAGCAAATTATTCCCAGTTAACACTAAAAACTGAGAAGAATGAACTATCATGGTTTCCATTAACATGGAATACGGATCTTCCTGCTGTGTCATTAATTCTGAAAGCACCCAATTCTTTCAGACAATCTGACTGATGCTACCAGAATGAGATGCAGCACTAACACAAAACCATGGAATTGCTATAAACACTGCATTTGATAGTCATCATTAAAAAAGCACAAATGCCCTGATATTGCTCAGTATGTCAATAGCTAACTATCCACAGACACAAACATTTGTGAACATAGACACAATAATTTGTGAATTCTGGAAAATGCTCACATTCTCCAAACAATGGCTTCCTGGGACCAATAAATAACAGGGCTGTGATTGCATAGCTGATATCTTTAAATTAATTCTGTGTGCAGACATTAACACCCTTTCCACAAACTGAAGGGCCATACATACATAGCAAACAGGCATAGAGTTGGATACAGTCCCATCATATTCCTCATTCTCTTCCGGATGTGGGACCTAATATTTGGTTACTCAAAAGCTATATTGCACCACTCGGTATGTTGCTGCTTCTAGAAACTCATTTGCCTCTGATTCCATCCACACAAGAGAAAATACTTCTCATACTGCTGGGTAACATTCTTCCAGGTACTGTTTTTTTAATTTTGTATCTGTGTGCCCTCAGCAATGTTAGTTTAGGTCACTTTAGTATTTCTGCTTTACATGGCCATAAATGACACTGTTACACACTAGCATTTTTTAACAAGCATTGTAACTTAGTCAGGGTTTAGTTTTGGGGTAATTTTTTGTCTTTATTGTCTCACCTTACAGGAACACCACACAGTGATGCAGAACACACCGTAGCTTCACACTCATGAGGAGTAGATTGACATTGCCCTTAGGTGCTGAGATCAAAATCTCACAGCAGTGTCGTCTTTACCTGCCATAGACACGTGCTGGCATTTACTGCCCATTGTTCAAAGTTATACCAGAAAAAAAATGGAGTAGCAGAGATAAGCTCCCTCATTAGAGGTGACTGCAGAACAGCCTCACAGCCTTTCCCTTAAGTTTACCAGGCTATCAGGGCAGCCAGGCATCACAGTGTAAAGAGATGGTCCATGCTGTTTTGAAGCTGCTGTAGTTAAACAGGAAACCCAAAATGGGCAAACCCCATCAGTGCAGAAGTGGATGATCCTCCTGAATCAACAGCAAGCTCCTTCCTTGGTCTCAACACTCAGTTATCTGGTGAAATCAGTTCCAAAAACACAGCATGCAAAGTGACAGAGGGGAGTGTTTTGGCTCTGTACAGGAACTGGTGTAGAAGCAAGGCAAGATCCATAAGGGTCCAGTAAGACTTAACAGTAAATTATTACCAGTACCCGTACTCATATTGGTGGCTCCCTAGAGCAAGTCACAACAGTGGCCTATCACTGATTTGAGTCTAAGGAAACCTATATAATCATTGTGATAAAAGCTGCAGAGAAAACATTAAATTACCAACTTCTAGCTCAAAATCTCATTTATAGTATATTTTAAACACCTGCCCACATTACCACAAAAACAAAGCTCAACAAGAGTAGGGTTACATTTTGAGTACACCCTAAAGGCAGGGTGTCCACAGGCAACTTGTTAAAATCATTTAACTTGAAATCAGGCATCTTTACAGTCCAAACTTGCTCTAACCATGGCTTTCATCTCCTGTTGCTTTGAGGCACTTTCACCTTTTCTAATCCTCTGTTCAAACCCTCTGCATTTTAATTCTTAGGATAACACACTTTATTTCATCAAATAAATACACAGACAACATAGCTGTTGTCTATAAAGTAACTCTCTCTCCACCCATTAAAATCAACACTGGTAGTCTTGCAGGGAGGGAGAAATCCACCAGTAGCACCACAGCTGGAATACTTCATCCCTAATTCTGTAGCCTTCCTTGCATTATGAAGTGGCCAGCTTTTTGTAACACACACAAGCACTAGGAGCTAACAGATTTAACTCATCAATGAATTGACATTTAGAACAGAAAATGAAAACTCAGAATCCCCCTTCTAATCAGTGATTGAATGAGGAGTGGAACAAACAACAAACCACTGAGGCAAACCTCTCCTTTTCTTGCTCTCCATCTGCCCTTGCCCCTTTTTAGGTATAAAAATTATATCCTAAAACATGTATCAAGTGTCTATGTGTGCACATAGGGGTACACAGAGAGTGCACACATTGCCCTCTGCTGACCAGAGTCCAATGCAGTCCAACAGTGTCCTCGAACACACACACACACACACTGTGGTACACGTGTGAGCTCCAGCGAGTGCTGGACAGGACCATCCCAGTGTGTGTGTCCATCCCTGGTGTGAGAGACGCCTCCTGCAAGTCAGGAATCACCAAGGCTTTATTTATCAGAACCCAGTTTTAAAGGCTGGGGTTTCTTTGCCTTTTTTCCTCCTACCTGATAGAGCTGGGAAGGGGAGGCAAGAATCAAATCAACCACGTATGCCAGTTGCTTACAAGCTGTCACCTAAAGCTCTTGCTGATTTATGCTGCATTCATCAGCACTCTTTTTCCTCACAGCTGGGCATTTTAATGAAATACCAGGGAGCTGGGAGCAGGGTAGAAGTGGGGGAAGCCAAGCAGGAAAACAGAACTGAGTGGCACTGACTACTACTTTCAGGTTACCTTACTTGCAAGTCCCTCTCGCTACTATTTTCACAAGTTCTGTCCTTTTACTTTTCAATGTGAATACAAACTAGAAACATCAACCAGAAGGAGACCAAAATAATTCTTAACATCTCCCCTCCTCCATTCCCACACTAAATAAACTCCTTTAAGTGTCCACTTCTATGACTGGAGGGGGAGAATCACTTTAGACCAAGGTTTAGAGACATACTCTAGAATGGAAAAAGGACATATTTTTAATTTAGGAAGCAGCTCAATAAGTTCAACTAAGCTTCTGGAGACTCTACATGTTATATCATGAGTCTGCAGATCACCTTTCTGAAAGCGGCTGGCTATAATGTGCTACATTCAAGTACCTACAAATGGACACAAAAGAGATGCAGATTGGGGTTCTTGAAGTCGGGGAAGAAGAAAGTTTTCTGCTATTGTTTCTATACTCACCCAAAGCCCAGTAAGACGCAGATTCCAAAGGCAGAGCACTACTGTAGAGAGCATGGATATACATGAGGTGAATCATCAGCTCAGCCAGGCACCACCAAAAGAAAATACGAATTATGCCCACAATTAAGATGCTGAGATTGGTCTTCACACTGAAAGCTTCTTGTCTCCTCATCTAAAGAAAAAAAAAGAGATTACCTGGCAACAAAACTGACCATTTTACTCAAAATACTCATCCTGAGAACTTTTGACTACACCATTTGGAAATTCCTGACACACTCTCGAGGGAGACTGGTCTCTACATTCGCCATCTCAGTACGCAGTAGAAACCAACAAGAAGCCCAATATGAACACAAATGGCTCCAAACTGTTGTAAAAAAGGCCAAGTGTTGTTAACCTGAACAGAATCCAGACATGCAACTTTAATTCCTGCAACTTGACCTCTGGAGATAATCTAAAAAGATTAAAGAAACTACAGTTATGAAGAAGACAGTTTTCCAAGCAGCAACCCTTCCAAACACAGGAATAATGACTGCTTACTCTTAAAATACCTCCATCTTCTACCCACTGCAGAGACTCAATTACTTGAGCGCAGTTCTTAATTTTTCTCCCATAGCATTGCCGAAGTCAGTAAGACCTACATGATGCACCGAGCAAACAGAAGTGCAAGTTTAATATCAGAAGGCAAAGTTTGCAGTTGATGGGCTTCTCAAGAGGCCCCAAACTCTTACACTGCTAACTACAGTAAACACGTTGGCATATTGCACCACCTTTCTGCAATAAAAGAGAATAGAATCAAAAACCAGAAACATAGGATTGCCTAAAAATTCAGTCATGTGTTATACACCTATTATTGTGTGCAACGTTTCCTTCTCCAGCCTCTAACTGGCCACCAAAAATGCACATACAAGCAAAGTAACCAACTCATCTGCACAGGCCCTCAATCCCAGGCACAGAACAGCTAACATGGACATTCATTTGGAGGGTTCCTTTGTATTAGCTAGATTAAAGCTTGGAGACCACATTTTTATCACAGGGATTTGCACAACAGGCCTTCAAACCCATGTCTAGAACTGCTATGCCTTGTTTCAACCCAGAAATTCAACAAAGCCAGTGACAAAGTGTCAGTGTTTCATTTTTGCCTGGCAGTGGATGCCAATTGCCAGATCTGGTATTACACTGTTTGGGCCATGCAGCAGTTTCACTATCTCCAGCTCCAGAATTTCTGCTTCCCAGTGTGCTCAGCAGGAACCCTCATCCCAGTCTCAGCTTCAGTTAAGGGGTTCTGAGAGTGGTCTATTCCAATAGCATCAATAAAGACTCTTTGTATTGTGCATTTTAAATCAACTGCTGGGCACTGCAACCTTTGAAACCCTTTTCTGATCTCACCTGCCAAGGCAATACTCTGCTCAGGTAAGAGCTCTCACAAAGACCTTCAGCAAACACCAACAAGAAACACACTAAGGTTGTTCAATTTGTTCCATGTTCTTTATGGCTCTAACCACACATCTGTACACATTTAAGGAGAATCTTCTGCAAATACAAGCATATCATTCTCAATCTTCCCTTCTCTTCTTACACCAAGAATACACTTACGAGTGGCACAGGTCTTTGCTGAGCTATATCAGGTGAGCTAATTTTCAAAGCAAGGCCCTCCCCAATTTTTCCTACCAGCTGTCCCCAAGCTGCTTTCAGCTTGGGAGTCTCATAGGTCTTCTGAAACAGTCCTTGGAAAGAAAGCACAACTGTCCCTCTCCTAGAGTACAAGGATTTAGGTGAAATTTAACACACTTCAGAAGCTACAAAACAATGCAGTAAAAACATTACCTCAGTTTCTATGCAAGTCTATGCAGACTTCTCCCACAATATCCAGCCCAAGATAACAACATTCAGCCTTGCATCTTCCAAAGCAAGTGAAAACAAATGAGCATAGGACTTTTCACCCAAGGGTCCACCAGAGTCTAGTTTTACTTTCATAAAGCCCAGTATTGCTTTGGTTTCAACAGAAAATTCCCAAATGTAAACAGAAGCAAGCAATCCCTAGGCTTCTATGCATAAACTGAAAAAGCAGTTTTATGGTTTGAAATGTTCACTAATCCACTTTGACACAATAATTTTAGCTATAGACATAACAGGTTGTGATACCACTTCCTACTCAAGTGTACAAGAAAATACAGAAAGCAATGAAGGATGAAAACGTGAACTTTTCTCATCACGTAAAAAGCAGGCTTGAAAAGAAGCCTGCAAGGGACTAAGAAAAGCATTCAAGTAGGTCTTATACATTAAGCACACTGCTCAGTTGAAGTAAAGTGCTCCTAGTAAGTCATCAGCTGTTTTCACATCAACGTTGAGGGGAAACTCGAGTTTTCAGGAATTCCCAACACAGCTTCCTGTGACTCTGAAATCTGTTTCAGAGTTCATAGCAAGCTTATGCTGAAAACATTACTTTATTCCACCTGATGAAGAAGAAAACAAAAATCCAGTCCAGCAGCTGCATGCTAAAATTATGAACACTCTCCAAATGTAACAAAGCATGTCACTGGCTCCCTGATTGAAGGGATGAATCTGATGTCAGACAAGAACACCCTGTGAAGCAGAACAACTTGGGGAGACAGGTTTGTCTTAAAAGCTGATATCCAGGACATTGCAAAATTCCTAATGATACACTCACAATTGTCACATTCCTATAGTACTATTTGATAATTTCATAATTAAGTGGAAGACAGCTTTAGACACCCAAACAACAACCACTGTTACCTGCTTACTGAATTCATCAAAGTTCACAAGGGGTCCATTGTGGAATGTAGGATAATAAAATACATATGCCAGCATCCAGGGGAATGAGTGGGATGACTTCTGGGTAGGTGCATGCCAGCAGTACTCCAGGCTGAAGCTAGTGCAGAAGAGGCAGCGGACAGACACAGTGAAGAGCAGCAGATAATACTCATTTTCAGTGTCATACCACTTTCTCTGCAAGACAAAACAAAGCCAGATCATGATGGTGCAATGCTGTGTCTTCTCTATGGCAAGACAGCATTGTCTACTCAGATCCTAACTTTTGGGGTCAGCAGCAGAAGGAAGAAACTAAAGCCAACAGCAGTAGGAATGAGAATCTAAAGTGAACAGCACTAAACACATGAACAACAAGCACTGGCTTTTGATGGAGAGATGTCCTCCAGGGCTACTGCAGCCACCATAAAGAGATGACAGCTTAATTTCAGAAACATGTTAGGCTGTGAAGAACTAGGACAGCAGTAGAACTTTTCTTACAGAAATGAAACATTATCTACCTCAGATTTAGTCCAGTAATATTCAAGCCAGATGGCAACACAATTGATAGCCAAGGGACTACTAGGGCTGAAGCTAGATATGGAGAGAATCAGTCCCTCCTGAGAAAGCTTAAGGCTGGAAAAAACATTACTGAGCCTTTATTGACACTTCGACACTTGGTATCACATTTGTTGCCAACAACAAAAACCTATCTTCACAAAAAACTTGGAAACATCAGCAAATGCAGCTTGGCGGACTGCCAATTTGTATTGCAGTGGGCCCTTTCCTCATCAGAGCAAAGCACAAAACTGACCACACTACATGGAGAGATTCTACATACTCATTCCCCCTCCCCCTGAACATCAGGGCAACAACCCTTATAACAAATGCCCAGTTTTTCCCATAGGTCCAATGAAATACAACAGGACATTTCCTCACAACTGGGCAACAGTTTTTCCATATCCATACTACCCAGAAAAAGCTACCAGACAAAGAGCAAAACTGAGCTTGCTTACAGCTGATTGATGCAAGTAACTCATTTGGTACAAATCAAGGTGTTGGAGAAAGTCTCCCTCCCTGCCAAAGTCACAGTAACCAATAAGTACAGGCAGGCTCAACTGAGTAACTCCGGGATACAAACCCAAAACCCAGCACCTTAAACTGGTGTGATTAGAGCATATGTGTTTAATAGAGCACTAGTGAAGTATTATCATGCTCCAGCTCTACTGAATACCACTTACACATTAAGGGACATACTTTTATGCCAATGCACTGGCCACCATGATAAAATTTGACATTTCTAACTGGAGAAGCTCCAGCATGAGTCACTGCAGTGCTGCTACTTAAGATTTTTCAAACCAAGCCCTGCTTATACCAACTGAAGGAACAGTATGCTGCTATAAAGATAGATGCCCTTACAGACAACCACCACCATAATTATTTTGATACTTAATTAGTCCTTCTCACATTACCTTGGCTTCTTCCACAGCTGGTATGCGTAAAGTGGACAGCAGGATAAGGGAGCACAACCATGTCAGAAGTGACAGCTGAAACTGAGCCACAGCAAAGGAAATAGCTGCGTGTAACAAAATGACAGCAAAGCCCTTGATTCCCAGTAACAACCAGCAGGCAGCCATTCCATAAACCATCAAGCACCATGGTTTATACTGTCAGAAAAAGAAAAGTTAACAATCTTTAGTTTAACTATTTCTAAAGAAAAAAGGTACACAATACCTGTGCTGCCTACCCAGGTTCTACAGTAGAGACAAATATAGTCAACAAGATTAGGAACACACACAAAAATACACAGAAACCCAACTGCATCCCTAAAGGTGAAAGGGAAGGTGTTTCTGTAGTAGTATCATGTGAAAACCAGAGCCTCCCTAATTTGAGGGAGAACATAACTTCATCCTTTCCTTCCCCAAAGTAGCAGGTGAAACACCACACACAGATCATTTCCCACAATCATGCAATCATTTAGCGATCATGCCAAAACACAAGCAGCCATCACTTCACATACTTTCCTCAGAAAGGAATAAATGCACCCTTGTTATGTGTACAAGTCAAACAACGCTGTTTAATGGCTTACAACAAAGCAGAGGCTTTTACAGGTTGGAGGCTGAAGTCTCCAAACATTAAGGCAACCACCCCCCACACACAATTCACACCACAGAATAGGATTTAGTACACTCAGTGGCCTCACTGCAAAGCCTCCCATGTCCACAGCAAACAAACCCATCAGAAACTCCCGACCATGAAGAAAATCCCTACATACCTTCTCCACCAAGAGCCTGGACACTTGTGATACCAGCAGGTGACCAGCCAGAAGCCACAGTATACGCTCCCTTCCCCATTCAATCCAGTAGCTCCACTCAAAGTCCATGGGGTCCTGTGGCATGAAGGGAACTGGTCACTATGTCTATCTAGCCATAATGGACAAGGGAATACCACTGCAATATGCCAGCTGTGTGTTACCCAACAGAACTCCCACATCTCAGGAACATCATCTCAGCAATCCAGTTGGATCACCTACAGTGAACTCAGCACCACTTTCACTTCCAATGGGTCTAAGTTCAGGAAAACAGAGCTTTAGACAGTGTTGTGCCTCCTAAGCCTCACACTGGTGCTGAAGCTGAGCAAGCTCCGTCTCTCCTGAGGGATTCAGAGAGCAACTCTGCTCTGCCTTGGAAAACCAAGAACTTCTGTGGAAAGGTGCTTTGCTGGAAGAGAAGTTTAACTCCCCATTTCAACAAAGCCTAGCTGCAAGCAGATGGAGTTAGGTCAGCTTGAGTTACCTGTGCCATGAGATTTTTATCTAAATTAGGTAAGAGGGATCAGCTGGTAGCCCTGTGTCTGATACAGAGCCTCACTAAAAGTTCACCTCAACTGCCTTACGGCTCTCTAGAAAGCACATATCAAAGGTCCATTACCAGCAGTGATGGCAGGCCAAACACCAAAACACTTCCGCAGACATGCATTCCTGGTTTTGTGTAAGTAATCCTCAAGATTAGTAGCATTATTTGCTTTCGACCTCACACCTTTTTGAAGAAATGCAAGCAAGGGAAGGTGGAGATGTGTTTTTTGGTTTGGGGTAGAGGACTGCTAGTTTTCTTACTGGGTTTTTTTTTCATACCAACTATGTTTCTTTAAGACCTTACACCTCAAAAATGTGTTCTCCTCTATGCTGTACTACAGGCCAATCAAGAGAAAAACATGTTCATTGACATTAAGCATTATCCAAATCACCCAGTGACAAGAAAAAGGGGAAAAATGCTGCACAAAGTGTCAAGGTTGAAAAGAGTTTAAAAGCCAAACAGTAAAACAGAGGGTAATCAAGTGACATAGCAAAGGATAACCACTTAAGCCAGGGATCAAGAAAAGGAACAAAACTTTGGTTATGATCCTTAGATCTAGACACACCCAGCCAATCTCTCTTCCTCATCAGAAACATCAGACTAAAATTAACTATGAAAATCCAAATCTGCATGTTACTATAAACTTCTGGAGCTAAATCAGAAGCTTGGACATGCAAAGGGCATAGAGGCATGATGTTCACACTATTGCCACAAAACAACACGCTGTCACCCCTCCTACCTTTTTTAGCCCCCGAAAGAGAGTCCCTGGGTCCAGCCCAAACCTTCTGTCCATCACAGCTTCATACTCTGCAGGGAAGAGCAAACCTTTGATAAGGACACAGCAGCCAGAGCACAAAGAGTCAGGGGTGGGTTCTCTGCTGCTCAAGAGCAACACATTCTCACATGGTCTCCAACAGTGAGGATATCCACATCCAGGGAAGGGCAAGTCACCATGTCACTGCTCACTAGGTGAGGGGCCCAACTGTGCCACAGCTCTGCCCCACAGCAATGGCAAAGCGGTTTCCCAGAACCTGTGTTTTGATTCCCACCTGCAACAGGGACAGTAGCAGTGACCTACCTTTTACCACACAAGACCTGCATTAATCCTCACTTGCCATTTTTCAGAATTGCCTGGTTTCTCCCACCAGAGCAGAAAAGGGATGCAAACCCAAGAGTGGCCAGTACAGCCAGAACAGGGAAAAGCTGCTCAGAGAAGCTGCCTCCAGAGCCCATTGCCACATTTTGCCACTTGTGCAGAAGGCTTGCTGTATGCATGGGTGCAGAGCTCTGTACCCAGTTACATAGCACTCCTTCCACTGCTCTGCAATTGCCTTTCTTGCACTTCTAGTTCTTCCCATGAGCTCTTTCAAGAGCCAGGTAGAGTTATTAATGTAGAACCTTGCTGATTAAAGCCTAACAAGATGCAATATATATTCCCTGCCAAGCCTCTCTAGCTTGTTATACTTTTATAATGCAACCTTTATTTCCATTTAAATAACAACGTGCTATAATACAGCTTCTTTTCATCGACAATTTGTACTTAATTTGTTTAAAATCCCACCCTTGCTCTGAACTACATAGCTCCACAGCTCCAAACCAAGCCACCACAGGAGCTACCAAGAGGTTACACAAGGCAGAGGTAGGCGTTTGGAAACAAACTGACCACAAAGCTCTACAGACAACCCAACCACTGCTCCGAGCCATGGACTCGGCACCAGAGCTCCAGGCAGGGAACACCCACTTGCCCTAGGACCTCTCCAGGTTCAGACCCTGGCAAGTACCATAGGAAGGCACAGCTGCTTCTGAACCACCCACCTGCACGGAGCTGCATGTGACTAGCCAGGAAAAACAAGACAATTCAAATCCAGCTTTCCTGAATTTTCCCTATCTAAGTAGCTGAGCTTCAGAGGTCTCACTCATCTTTTCCCTGACAGCCACATCCGAGGACACCGTTATCATGAGCCTTCCCAGCACTCAAAGGCAAAACAGCCCTGGGACAAAGCTCTCTGCCCAGGTGGCATCTGCCTACTGCTTCCTCGCATAGAGAAGGCTGGCAGCCGGGAAGAACACAGGGGCTCCTCGCAGAGGAACAAAGTAGGAATCAACCCAGAGAAGAGAACTCACACCGAACAGCCTCGGCAGCCAGGGGCGGGAAGCTGTGCCCGAGCGAGCCCGCCCACGTCGCACACTTACTTCGAGACACTTGGTGCGCTTCGTAGAAAGCGTAGAGGTGGGAGCCCACGGTGAGGAGCCCGTAGAGGCACAGTTCCCAGGCCGGCAGCAGCATCGGCACGGGAGCTGCTCCCGCCGGCCGCCTCCCTGCGGGGAAATAAAGACAGGTACCGGGCAGCGGGACACCCGGCACGGGCACCGCGGCTCCAGGACCCTGCGTTGCTGGGCTCGGAGGCGGCCCCGCTCCGCCCGCAGCTGCCGGGAGGGCAGGAGAGCCATGCCCGGCCGCGCCGGCTGCAGAGGCCCCGGGTCCAAGGGTTCAGCACGACCCACGGCTGGCGGGACCCTGGGGACAGAACCAGGGCCGGGTCCAGGCTGCTCTCGCCGACCCGGGACAGAACGGAGGAGAGGGGAGGCGCCGCTGCCCCTTACCTGAGGAGGGCTGTGCCGCCGGGAGAGGAAGGAGCGGCAGCCGCGGCCTCGGGCGGGCCGACCGGAGGCTCCACACCCGCGGGCGAGTGGGCGGCTCC
>VZTH01018656.1:528008-540628 GCA_013397815.1 Aleadryas rufinucha
GCACACAGCTACGGGTGTGCGCTGCTACAGGGTGTGCATATACAGCTATGGGGTGTGCATATACAGCTATGGGGTGTGCATACACCTACAGGACACGCACACCCACAGGGCGTGCATACACCTATAGGGCGTGCATACACCTACAGGGTGTGCACACAGAGCTACAGGGTGCCCACAGCTACGGGCGTGCATATACCTACAGGGTGCAAATACACCTACAGGGTGTGCACATCTACAGCATGCACACACGCAGCTACGGGGTGCACACACACCTACAGTGTGTACATATGCCTACAGGATGTGTATACACACCTACAGGGTGTGCATGCACAGCCACAGGGTGTGCAAACACGGCTACAGAGTGTAAATACACAGCTACAGGGCGCACACATGCAGGGTTCACACACACCTACAGGCTGTACACACAGCTACAGGCTTCACACACCTACAGGGTGTACACACACCTACAGGGTGTCCGTAACAGCCCTTCACAGACTTCTCACCCACCCTCACCGGAGTACAAGGCACATTTATGCTGGGACACTGTTTTGACCATCATCGCGATGCAATTTGATAAGTTAACAGGTCTGAACAGCACCACCAAAGCAGGAACATAGGGCTGGAAGTGCTGGTGGTGACAACTCCCTCCTAGATCAACCTGCATTTTAGCGAGGGCTTCCTCCTCCTGGCACTGCGGATGCGACTAATGAACCTCAGTGTTCCTAGAGTTAAAAGCACATTGACTTTCCAACACCAAAGGTTTGAGCAATCTATGCTCATTTGATCTTGCACCATGTGACTTCTAACCCTCTCTGTTGCTGACAACACTGATGTCATATTTTAATGGGGGGAAACATTTCATATCCTATTGGACCTTTTCTTGCTAGATCTTTAAGTTCCTCCTATAAAATAATATTTCTCTTCCCCGATCACCTGGCTGCACCCTCAAATTCCTGTTTCCGGATCTTTGAAAGCCAGGCTTTTATCTGATACTCCAGGTGAAGGCATAGAATCAAAGAATCACAGAATTATTAAGGTTGGAAAAAACCTCCAAGATTGAGTCCAACCTTTGACTGAATACCACCATGTCAACTAAACCATAACCACTAAGTGCCACATCCCGTCATTTCTTCAACGCTTCCAGGAAGGGTGACTCCACCACCTCCCTGGACAGCCAGTTACAATGCTTAACCACCCTCTTCATGAAAAAATTCTTCCTCATGTTCAACCTGAACCTCTCCTGGTGGAGCTTGAGGCCACATCCTCTTGTCCTGTCAATGGTTGCCTGGGAGGAGAGACTGACCTCTACCTGGCTACACCCTCTTTTTAGGGAGTTGTAGAGAATGATAAGGTCACCCTTGAGCATCATCTTTCCAGGGTAAACACCCCCAGCTCCCTTCTGCTGCTCCTCACAGGACTTATTCTCCAGACCCTTCACCCACTCCATTGCCTTTCTCTGAACATGCTCCAGTGCCTCAACATCTTTCTTGTAGCGACGGGCTAAGAACTGGACACAGCACTCACAGTGTGATCTCACCATTGCCCAGCACAGGACAATCACTGCCCTGGTCCTGCTGGCCACACTATTGCTGGAACAAGCCAGGATGCCATTTGCCCTCTTGACCACCTGGGCACACGCTGGCTCATGTTCAGCTGCTGTCACCAGCACCCCGGATCCTTTTCCACTGGGCACTTTTCCAGTCACTCTGCTCCAGTCAGTTAACAGTCTCATCAGTACAAGGAGTTCACTTCCCTATCTGAATCAGACATGCACATCCTAATGTCTCCAATAATCGTATCTGTCCATCAGAGCCCATGATGGTCTTAAATACTTTTTGCCTTTTGCCTCCATTTTTTCTTTCTGCCTCTCTTTGCCAGAGAATGACTCACCTTCAGTTTACGGAGTCAATTGTGATAGCACCTAGATGTATGAATAGCATTTGCTCTGTGGAACTGCTGTAAAATCTCAAGGTTAGGGATGTTCTCCTCTATGATGCTCAGATGCTATTCTCTGCTCACAGTGCTTCCCCAATTTTTTGCCCTCATCAGGTTAGTCAGTGCCTTCCCCCCCCTCAAAGAAAAGAAAAAGTTGACAACACACTGCATAACAGCACCAAAACAGCAGTTCTGAACTTGTAAAAACATTTCCAAAGCACTGCTGACGAGTTACAGCCACTAAGGGTCAGCAGAGTTTGTGTTTTCCTGCAGTTTTGTGGTTTGTGGTCACCTGTCTGAAGTCGGCACAGGCACCAGGCCCTCTAGATGGCTGCATAACACCAACAGTATGCCGGCTGCAAAAAGGGAAGAGTTACAACAAGGTACAGTTTTTACATCAGGTTACTGTGTAAAGAACATCTTTGTGACTAGTTACGTGGTGACATTCAAAAACCCTGTATGGTCTGGGACCAGGTGAGCAGTTACCCTTCCACCAGGGTCACTGCCAAGCCCAGGGAGCAGAGGCTTGACTGACAAACTCTTGACAACAGCCCCAGCTGGAAGATCTCGCTGTCTGGAATTCTACATTAGATGATTATTTTTTTTTCCCCACCCTTATTCAAACAATCTTATATAATACAATATGATGAGTTTCAGTGAATGAGTTTGCACGAGTAGCTGTAGACTAAGCTGCTGAACATCACTGGCACAAACACCTATGCATTGACACAACCCTCACGATTTTAGATGGCATGAATGAAAAGCAGGTTCTACTACTCCTATAGTCACTGACAGGCAGCAGTGGAATCTGGGAGCAAAACCTCTGGAAAAATGGCAGCAGAAAGTCCTACTTGTCATTTGATCAGCAAGGAGGTAACAGTTATTAAGTGTCTCTTGCCTTGTGTTTCAGCAGCTACACAGGCCTGGCAGCCTCTTCAAAGCATCTGCCCTTTGAGAAGAAAGCCGTGTTACTCTATGTACACCTGGCAGGTTCCTCCGAGGCCAAAATTAACAATTAGCCTTGGGCAGAATGACGATTTGTGATGTTAGAGATGTTTTCTTGGGGCAAATTAGGAGTATCACTTCTGTTTGAAGGTTTGCACCATGCTTGCTCATTTCCAGAATGGCTACAGAGTGTCCTCGCCCCCCACCTCCATGAGCAGAGGGTCAGACATCTTGCAGATTGGGTCTGGCATCACTAGCAGAGAGTCTGTCCCTAATAGATGCTCATGTCCCCTTTTTTAACTTCTATTACTTCTGAAGCTGGCATAGCACCTGAGTTGAAAGCGTTGAGTTTTAACTGTAAAGTTCAAATGCTATTTGGGCAAAGTCTCCATTTCTTATGTGATCAGCTGAGATGGGTTATCAGGAACTTAAGCAAAAAAATCAAGAATGAAAGAGGATAGAGGTAACAGGAGGCCTTTAAAAGAGGCCCTTACTACTGCCTTTCTATGCAAGGTGAGCTTCTACAAAACTCTTTATTACATAATCACAGAATGGGTCAGGTTGGAAGGCACCACAGTGGGTCATCTGGTCCAACCTCCCTGCTCTAGCAGGGTCATCCCAGAGCACATGGCACAGGATTGAGTGCAGACAGTTCTTGAATATCTCCAGTGAGGGAGACTCCACAACCTCTATGAGCAATCTGTTCCAGTGCTTTGTCACCCCCACAGTAAAGAAGTTCTTCCTCATATTCAGGTGGAGCTTCCTGTGCATCAGTTTCTGTCCATTGCCTCTTGTCCTGTTGCTCAGCACAGCTGAGCAGAGCCTGGTCCATCTTCTTGACATCCCCCTTCAGACACAGACATTGATGAGGTCCCCTCTCAGTTGTCTCTTCTCAAGTCTCAACAGGCCCAGCTCCCTCAGCCTTTCTTCATGAGACATGCTCCAGTCCCTGCATCATCTTTGTTGCCCTCCTCTAGACCCACCCCAGGAACTCCATGTATCCCTTGTACTGAGGCACCCAGAACTGGACACAGCACTCCAGAAGAGGCCTCACCAGGGCTGAGTAGAGCCTAATTACTTCTAGGGCCTCATTATGGCCATGGGGAAAAGGCAAGGTGGGGGTAGTAAAAAGCAATGAAGTGGGAAAATGAGGCATTTTGCAGCTGGGAAAATAAAGCAAAGATCATGTTTTTAAGACAACCATTTTTTGCAATTGTCATTTGTTTCACACAGGGTTAAGAAATCAAAATGAGTATATACTGACCCATCAGCGGATTCCTCAAGCAGGCTAAAAGCATAGGGCTTCTCACTGGTTTTATTTTTTAATATAAAGTCCCCATGGGGATTACACACCCTAGAGCTTTCCCTCCCAGGTTGAGATCTCACAGCATTGACTCAAGACTCTTGTTTTCATTCACCCTCTGGAAATCACACAGTAATGCCGCCTGCGTGCAACATCTAAATGAAGGGACACAATCAGCACCCATTGACAGTTTTCAGGTTAGAAGTTCAGCAGCAGATGGGAAGATAAGCTGTGTATATTTCATAGAAATCACCAGTATGACAAGAAATCTCCATGTAGCAAACCAGCAGTATTAAAAGGGGAAGACTGAAAAATATGAAAGGTGTGGTATGTACACAGAGAGCCAAGTGTGTCTTCTAATAGCCAAGTTAAAAATGACACAACTGAGGTTAACATGAACCCTCTGTCTGGGGATCTCAAGCATGGAGTTATGGACTCTAGGGAGACAATGTGTAAGTGCACCCTTTTTGTCTTGTTTGGCTTGAAATGCGAATGAAAATTTGGCTTAATGAAAAGCGAACATTACATAAAGTTGGCAGCATTACAGAGTCCCATCTTTACAGGGTCCTCTCTCCTCCAACTCCCAGACCTGAAACAGGCTTTTTGTGAAGGGCCAAGCAATTTTTTCCTCATCACTTTTAGCCATATTTATGGAGATACTGTTTGTATAGAGAGCCTTGCAATTCGTGAAGTTACTATTTCTGTGCATGCTTAATGAATCCCTTACAACTTTGAGAACTTGCTCCATGCTCTGAGGCTGCAAAATTACCTTCACTCTTTGGATTGGGGATTCATAAAATTGCTTTTGGAAAAAGTACAGTAAATTATGACACATTATAACTAAGCAGCTCAATGTTGGACTCATGCTGAACATCTCAGAGGCATCCTCATCAATACACTACCTGCTTTTCGTAACTGAAGCCCTGAAAACCACAGCTCCTGGTCAGAGCCTTTTAAGGGATTTCTTTACTGATTACCCATTCTTCCCTCCCATGAAACAACTATTGTAAGAGAGGTTTTATATCCTTGCTCTCACCATGAATGCAGAGTCCACTTGTGTATGGTGCCCATAGCTGGGGTGAAGTTCAACTGTGCTGCCTTGATTGCATCTGAGTCATAGTTAATCGTGTTTGAGTCTTCATTTCTAAGTAGTCAGCTATTAAACACAAAGGTGTTTTTTTTTTTTCTTTTTCTCACAATACTCCTTAGAACTTAGCCAACTTTAAGCGTGAAATCATGGGAGTTAAGGGGATGGTAAATCAACTCCTACATACCTTAGTCATCATAGTGACACTTCCCATGATGCCTAGCAAGGAAGTGGATAATCCACTGCTGGAGTATTGAACCACCTCAGTATTTCAGTATTGCAGTCATCCCTAGGCATGGTCCACTCCAAACATGGGAGAAGGAATTTTTCAAAAACCCCTACTTCAGATGCTACTTTTCTTACAATTCTTAAGTAATAGTGGAAGGAAATTCAGAAAAAAGAGCAGATCACAGCTGCTTTACTCTATTATAATTTACATTTTTACAAATGATGGCAAGACTCCCACCTGACCTCAAACAGGGAAAATAGCTGACAAAATGTAAGTGATCCAAAAGGTGTTTTAAATTTATTTATACTGAAGTTGTAAATCAGATGCAAATTTCATTCTATTATACTGCATTATACACATCTTTTTCAGTGGCACAAGAAATTACTCCTATCTGTGCACATCTATATTTAACCCATAGCTATATTCCTGAAAACATTGACTTTTTAATCAGTTTGGTGAAAAGAATAAAAGTAGAAAAAAAATCTCAGATTACTACATGATAATTGACATATTCAGACAGAATGGCCTCTCTCGCTGTCTAGTGAGCAGATTTTCCAAACTTTCCATCTCTTCACATCGCTTTGCTATATGAACAGCCAGTAAAGGATCATTTCAGCTATCACAACCACCTCTGGTTTACTGATTTATCCCTTAATTCCTGTTGTTTGCAAGATCCTTGTGAAAGAGTGGGAATACATTCCAGGTTGATTATTTCTATTTGGCAGAGTATTTTTCTTTCATCTTTTTAAGGTCTCTGAAACTAGGAGGACTCGGTGGACCTGACTGTTCATGAATGGAGCCAATCCAGCCCTGTTGAGTTGCCAGTTATTCAGACAGAATCAGCAGAGGATGCAGCAACTCCTCCCTCACAGCAAACAGAAAAGATCTAGACATGAGTCTTTTGTATTAGCTTTCTGTTAGAAGTGTTATTTCTTACAAACACTTCTAAATGGATTGGATATGTTCTGATACTTTTTTATGAATGGATTTTGCTACATCTTAGTTTCATCAGCAATTCCAATATTTCCTTTGTTTTCCAGGCTGCCCTCTCTTCAAGTCGTTTTGTTCCATGAGTGTGTGGGGCCTAGTCAATGATGCCTTAATTGCAAATTGTTCCTCCTAAGCTCTTCTACAAGTCAGATATTAAAAATTCCCTGAATACTCAAGTTTATGGAATTTTATTTGTGGCCACAGTCATGCATTATCCTTGACTACCTGTAGTATTTGTAGCCTTATGGCTGCAAGGTCCCATTCCCTTTACACTTAGGCACGCTTAGATCAGTCTGCACCTGCCTCCACATTGTGTTAAAAATAAAAAGTGTAACAAACACTCTGGAAAGGAGATATGATCAAATAAAATGCAATTGAAACAAAAAAGGAAATTTGGAAGTGAAGTCCTTAAAACAATATGGATTGGGATTAAATGAGGCGCAGTGAAAAGGACCAAAACTTGCCAAAATTATACTCACTGAAATCTCGAAATCAGGGAAGGAAGTCAAACAAAGACAAAAGAACAGAAACTGATGAAATGAAATGCTGGGAAAAAAAGAAAAAAAATTCTGAACTGACGTGAAAACAATAAAACAGCATGGGATGACATGAAGTGCAGGGAAATGGACCAAACCTTGCTGAATTGGTACTCATTGATATTGCAAGATTTCATGTCCTTTCATGAAATGAAAAACGCATTGGGATGAAGTGCAGAGAAATTAAACTAAACTTTATAAAATTATATACTTTATGAAATTATAAAAAAATTTTGAAATCTCGGTATATCATTTCCTTTCATGAACTGAAAATGCTTCAGTTCATGAAAGGGAATGAAATCTCAAGATTTCAATGAGTATCATTTCACTAAGTTTCAGCTCCTTTCACTGCACTTTACTTCATTCCATTGCATTTCAATAGTTTTAATATGTCATTTTATGTTTTTCAATTTCATTTCCTTTCATTATATTTCCTTTCCTGTCTTTTCCTTTCACTTCATTTCGTGATTTCTCATTTCATTTCCTTTCACGAAATGAAATCTCAACATTTCATGAAAGGAAATTAAATCTGCAGATTACAATGAGTATAATTTCATGAAGTTTCAGTTAATGTCACTGTACTTCACTTCATTCCAATCCATTTCATTAATTTAATGTGTTGCTAGCATTGTCATTTTTTTTAAATTTTATTTCATTTTATTGTAATTCCTTTCGTGTCTTTTCCTTTCACTTCATTCCTTGATTTCTCATTTCATTTCCTTTCATGGAAATTCTTCATTCCCATGAAAGGAAATGAAATATCATTATTTCAATGAGTATAATTTTTTTAGGTTTTGGTTCATTTCACTGCTCTTACCTTTGTTCCATTCCNTTTCCTTTCACTTCATTTCGTGATTTCTCATTTCATTTCCTTTCACGAAATGAAATCTCAACATTTCATGAAAGGAAATTAAATCTGCAGATTACAATGAGTATAATTTCATGAAGTTTCAGTTAATGTCACTGTACTTCACTTCATTCCAATCCATTTCATTAATTTAATGTGTTGCTAGCATTGTCATTTTTTTTAAATTTTATTTCATTTTATTGTAATTCCTTTCGTGTCTTTTCCTTTCACTTCATTCCTTGATTTCTCATTTCATTTCCTTTCATGGAAATTCTTCATTCCCATGAAAGGAAATGAAATATCATTATTTCAATGAGTATAATTTTTTTAGGTTTTGGTTCATTTCACTGCTCTTACCTTTGTTCCATTCCATTTAATTGTTTTCACTTCATTTTGGTTTTTTCACCCTAACTGGTAAACAAGCTTGGGCCTGCGGCTTAAGTGCCCATCCGCTTGCATGGGCTTAATCTTGAAGTTCTGGGGGCAGCAGTGTTGTGACCCTGCCATGATCCTGTTTGCACGTGTTCTCCAGTCCCAGTGTCCCAGAGCTCTAGGCTCTTTTCCTCTCTCAACCCTACCTCTAAGCCAAATGGCACATTGTCTCTGGGACTGTGGTCTACATCACCATGGGTGGTTCAGATTAGAATTATGTGGGAGCAGCAAAGCTGGGGCCCTGCCTGGATTGCCTTGGCATGCCATTTCCAGCCCCAGTGTGCCTGGAGCTGTAGGCTCTTTTACTCTCTCCGTCCTAACCCCAATGACAGCTTGGCACTGTGGCAGAGATCTTCATCGCCATAGCTTGAGCTTGTGGGTTGACCCTGGCTGGATGCCAGGTGCCCACTCAGTCACTCTATCATTCCCTTTCCCACTGGGACAGGGGAGAGAAAGTGGGAGCAGCAAAGCTGGGGCCCTGCCTGGATTGCCTTGGCATGCCATTTCCAGCCCCAGTGTGCCTGGAGCTGTAGGCTCTTTTACTCTCTCCGTCCTAACCCCAATGACAGCTTGGCACTGTGGCAGAGATCTTCATCGCCATAGCTTGAGCTTGTGGGTTGACCCTGGCTGGATGCCAGGTGCCCACTCAGTCACTCTATCATTCCCTTTCCCACTGGGACAGGGGAGAGAAAGTGGGAGCAGCAAAGCTGGGGCCCTGCCTGGATTGCCTTGGCATGCCATTTCCAGCCCCAGTGTGCCTGGAGCTGTAGGCTCTTTTACTCTCTCCGTCCTAACCCCAATGACAGCTTGGCACTGTGGCAGAGATCTTCATCGCCATAGCTTGAGCTTGTGGGTTGACCCTGGCTGGATGCCAGGTGCCCACTCAGTCACTCTATCATTCCCTTTCCCACTGGGACAGGGGAGAGAAAGTGGGAGCAGCAAAGCTGGGGCCCTGCCTGGATTGCCTTGGCATGCCATTTCCAGCCCCAGTGTGCCTGGAGCTGTAGGCTCTTTTACTCTCTCCGTCCTAACCCCAATGACAGCTTGGCACTGTGGCAGAGATCTTCATCGCCATAGCTTGAGCTTGTGGGTTGACCCTGGCTGGATGCCAGGTGCCCACTCAGTCACTCTATCATTCCCTTTCCCACTGGGACAGGGGAGAGAAAGTGGGAGCAGCAAAGCTGGGGCCCTGCCTGGATTGCCTTGGCATGCCATTTCCAGCCCCAGTGTGCCTGGAGCTGTAGGCTCTTTTACTCTCTCCGTCCTAACCCCAATGACAGCTTGGCACTGTGGCAGAGATCTTCATCGCCATAGCTTGAGCTTGTGGGTTGACCCTGGCTGGATGCCAGGTGCCCACTCAGTCACTCTATCATTCCCTTTCCCACTGGGACAGGGGAGAGAAAGTGGGAGCAGCAAAGCTGGGGCCCTGCCTGGATTGCCTTGGCATGCCATTTCCAGCCCCAGTGTGCCTGGAGCTGTAGGCTCTTTTACTCTCTCCGTCCTAACCCCAATGACAGCTTGGCACTGTGGCAGAGATCTTCATCGCCATAGCTTGAGCTTGTGGGTTGACCCTGGCTGGATGCCAGGTGCCCACTCAGTCACTCTATCATTCCCTTTCCCACTGGGACAGGGGAGAGAAAGTGGGAGCAGCAAAGCTGGGGCCCTGCCTGGATTGCCTTGGCATGCCATTTCCAGCCCCAGTGTGCCTGGAGCTGTAGGCTCTTTTACTCTCTCCGTCCTAACCCCAATGACAGCTTGGCACTGTGGCAGAGATCTTCATCGCCATAGCTTGAGCTTGTGGGTTGACCCTGGCTGGATGCCAGGTGCCCACTCAGTCACTCTATCATTCCCTTTCCCACTGGGACAGGGGAGAGAAAGTGGGAGCAGCAAAGCTGGGGCCCTGCCTGGATTGCCTTGGCATGCCATTTCCAGCCCCAGTGTGCCTGGAGCTGTAGGCTCTTTTACTCTCTCCGTCCTAACCCCAATGACAGCTTGGCACTGTGGCAGAGATCTTCATCGCCATAGCTTGAGCTTGTGGGTTGACCCTGGCTGGATGCCAGGTGCCCACTCAGTCACTCTATCATTCCCTTTCCCACTGGGACAGGGGAGAGAAAGTGGGAGCAGCAAAGCTGGGGCCCTGCCTGGATTGCCTTGGCATGCCATTTCCAGCCCCAGTGTGCCTGGAGCTGTAGGCTCTTTTACTCTCTCAGTCCTAACCCCAATGACAGCTTGGCACTGTGGCAGAGGTCCTCATTGCCATAGGTGGCCCAGATTAAAAAGTGTGGAGACAGCAATATCAGCATCCTGCCGTGATGCCCTCGCAATGCCTTTTCTACCCCAAGTGTCCCAAGTGCTCTAGGTTCTTTAACTTTCCAAACCCTAACCCTAAATCTAAGCCTAACTCTAACCCTATTGGCAGCTTGGCACTGTGGCAGAGATCTTCATCGCCATAGCTTGAGGTTGTGGGTTGACCCTGGCTGGATGCCAGGTGCCCACTCAGTCACTCTATCATTCCCTTTCCCACTGGGACAGGGGAGAGAAAAGGATGGAGGAAAAAAACAGCAGGGTGAGATAAGGCAGTTTTATTACAGCAAAAAAGAAAGAAACAAGCGGAGATCTGAACGCGCAAGAGCTAAAGAGAAAAAGAAATCAGTCTCTACTTCCCATCAGCAGCAATGTTTGGACACTTCCTGGGAAGCAGGGCTTCAGCACACATAACGGTTCCTCCTTCTTTCCTTATAGGAAGATATAATTTCTAGATTATATATCTGAGCTGACATCATATGGTATGGAATATCCCCCTGGCTGATTTGGGTCAGCTGGCCTGCTTGTGTCCCCTCCCAGGATCTTGCCCTCTCCCATCCCCTTTGGTGGGGGAAGGAACGTCAGACGGACAGCACTGCTCGGCAGTAGCCAAAACACTGGTCTGTTATCCACACCTGTCCAGCTACCAATGCAAAGCACAGCACTGTAAGGGCTGTGAGCTTTACCTCAGTCAGACCCAATACAGTTGCCCAGATTAAAAAGTGTGGAGATGGCAATGTTGGCACCGTGCCGCGATACCCTCAAGGTGCCATTTCTAGCATGAGTGTCCCAAGAGCTCTAGGTTCGTTTATTCTCTCAACCCTAACCCTAACTGTAGCGTGGATCTGTGCCAGAGATCCTCATCACCATAGGTGGCCCAGATTAAAAAGTGTGCAGACTGCAGTGTTGGCACCCTGCTGTGATGCCCTTGGAATGCCTTTTGCGAGGGACAGCGTCCCTGGAGCTGCAGGCTCTGCAGCTCTCTGAACCCGAACCCTAACACTAACCCTACTGGCAGCTTGTGTCTGCTGTCAAGATCCCCATCACCAGGGCTGGACTGGACTCAAAAAGTGTAGAGTGAGCAATTGTGGTACCCAGCTGTGATGCACTTGCAATACCTTTTCTAGCCTTTGTGGTACCTTGCCAACACCAGGTAGCAGCTGTATTAGAAAATTACATGGAAAGTAAGTCAGCCTGAAAACAGATGTAGATGAAGAAGAAAAGCTATGGTTCCTGTTTTGAGGGATAAGACTAGCTGTCATGTAGAACTCACAGAGGACACAGGAACAGTCTGTGGATCCAGACCTGGTACCCACAGAGACAAACCGCAAGGCTGGGAGTAGAATGAGCTACTGAGAAATGCTACAGCTGAGGGAGAGCACAGAGCAGGAGCCAGTGGCACAGGGCAGGGAAACTTGTTTAAAACAGGGGCATGTTGCTCAGGGGACTTCAGTCAAACTGGTACAATCACCTTTTAGTCTTACAGCTGCCCTCATATAACTGACATCAGCCTATAAGCACAGTACCACCAAAACTGGACATGAACTTCTCTGGGACATTTTCAGTAACACTTTGGCAGGCAAGCAGGCCTGGAGAAGAACATAACTATTCCCTACTTAAAACTACACTTCTTCAGATTAATTATTTCCCAGCTAAGACAAGTTTTTCTAGTTATGAGAGGAAAGTTTTCTTCCATGTGTTCAGGTAGAAACATCATACAGGTCTAAATGACAGTGTTTCATACATATAAATAGATCTGGTAAGTATGGATCTGCTTTTCTTCATCTGGACAAACAGTCCTTGACTAAGGAAAAGTTATTTCTTCACCTGGCAGCCAAGAGGTACATTTCATCAGGAACACTTGTATGATGGGGTTCCAGGAATGATGAAATTACTCTTTGAGAGAAAAAAGTCCAGGTTCATAATGGTCCACATGAGCCTCATTTGGCCATGTCTGCCTTCTAAGGGACTTCACGTTTGAAGTGGCATGGTACCAGAGCAATTTGATTTTG
>VZTH01018656.1:540820-554709 GCA_013397815.1 Aleadryas rufinucha
CAGCAGGGTGAGATAAGGCAGTTTTATTACAGCAAAAAAGAAAGAAACAAGCGGAGATCTGAACGCGCAAGAGCTAAAGAGAAAAAGAAATCAGTCTCTACTTCCCATCAGCAGCAATGTTTGGACACTTCCTGGGAAGCAGGGCTTCAGCACACATAACGGTTCCTCCTTCTTTCCTTATAGGAAGATATAATTTCTAGATTATATATCTGAGCTGACATCATATGGTATGGAATATCCCCCTGGCTGATTTGGGTCAGCTGGCCTGCTTGTGTCCCCTCCCAGGATCTTGCCCTCTCCCATCCCCTTTGGTGGGGGAAGGAACGTCAGACGGACAGCACTGCTCGGCAGTAGCCAAAACACTGGTCTGTTATCCACACCTGTCCAGCTACCAATGCAAAGCACAGCACTGTAAGGGCTGTGAGCTTTACCTCAGTCAGACCCAATACAGTTGCCCAGATTAAAAAGTGTGGAGATGGCAATGTTGGCACCGTGCCGCGATACCCTCAAGGTGCCATTTCTAGCATGAGTGTCCCAAGAGCTCTAGGTTCGTTTATTCTCTCAACCCTAACCCTAACTGTAGCGTGGATCTGTGCCAGAGATCCTCATCACCATAGGTGGCCCAGATTAAAAAGTGTGCAGACTGCAGTGTTGGCACCCTGCTGTGATGCCCTTGGAATGCCTTTTGCGAGGGACAGCGTCCCTGGAGCTGCAGGCTCTGCAGCTCTCTGAACCCGAACCCTAACACTAACCCTACTGGCAGCTTGTGTCTGCTGTCAAGATCCCCATCACCAGGGCTGGACTGGACTCAAAAAGTGTAGAGTGAGCAATTGTGGTACCCAGCTGTGATGCACTTGCAATACCTTTTCTAGCCTTTGTGGTACCTTGCCAACACCAGGTAGCAGCTGTATTAGAAAATTACATGGAAAGTAAGTCAGCCTGAAAACAGATGTAGATGAAGAAGAAAAGCTATGGTTCCTGTTTTGAGGGATAAGACTAGCTGTCATGTAGAACTCACAGAGGACACAGGAACAGTCTGTGGATCCAGACCTGGTACCCACAGAGACAAACCGCAAGGCTGGGAGTAGAATGAGCTACTGAGAAATGCTACAGCTGAGGGAGAGCACAGAGCAGGAGCCAGTGGCACAGGGCAGGGAAACTTGTTTAAAACAGGGGCATGTTGCTCAGGGGACTTCAGTCAAACTGGTACAATCACCTTTTAGTCTTACAGCTGCCCTCATATAACTGACATCAGCCTATAAGCACAGTACCACCAAAACTGGACATGAACTTCTCTGGGACATTTTCAGTAACACTTTGGCAGGCAAGCAGGCCTGGAGAAGAACATAACTATTCCCTACTTAAAACTACACTTCTTCAGATTAATTATTTCCCAGCTAAGACAAGTTTTTCTAGTTATGAGAGGAAAGTTTTCTTCCATGTGTTCAGGTAGAAACATCATACAGGTCTAAATGACAGTGTTTCATACATATAAATAGATCTGGTAAGTATGGATCTGCTTTTCTTCATCTGGACAAACAGTCCTTGACTAAGGAAAAGTTATTTCTTCACCTGGCAGCCAAGAGGTACATTTCATCAGGAACACTTGTATGATGGGGTTCCAGGAATGATGAAATTACTCTTTGAGAGAAAAAAGTCCAGGTTCATAATGGTCCACATGAGCCTCATTTGGCCATGTCTGCCTTCTAAGGGACTTCACGTTTGAAGTGGCATGGTACCAGAGCAATTTGATTTTGAAGGTGTTAGACTTTGCTCTGTCCTGTATAAGAGGTAACTCTCATACATCCAAGCAGTCCATTCTCCCATGGATATCAACACACACTGCTCTCACAGGGAAACCAGAACTGTGTGTACACAGTTACTAAGGAGAGGATTCCCATCCAGTTTCACCCCAACACACAGGCACTGTACCCAAAACATCTGGTCCTACTGCAAAAAAATGAGAGCAAAAGTATGTGTAGTTACTAGGGACCCTTTAGTCTCCAGGCTAGAAAATCATTTGAATTAATGGAACTTGAGAGCATGCTCATTTTTTAAAATTTCATTGCTGAATAGAACTGATTTGCTCAACTGAGACTTCTGTCTTTGAGGAAAGAGTCAATGCTACCAGCCCAGCTCTCCCAGGCAGCCTTACAAAAACAAAACACAGAGTGTGTTCATTAAGTAAGAACATGAAAATACCACCAGGTGAGCAAGCAGGTTGCAGTTTCAATAGTGTTTTCATCACAAACATTGTGAATTTTTTTTAATTATTATGAAAAGCTCTTTGACAGTGTAATTTTAAGTAAATCATTCTGTACAAAGCTTTTTTATTTATTCTTTACAATTTCCACCATTGAATATCAGCCTCTTCAAAGGAAGAGCAACTTGTCAGGAAAAATGCCTGTTTCAGAATTTAATGAGAACACTTCCTCTTTCTTTTCTCTTAAGAGGATTATAATGTGATGGGTGAAATATAAAGAATAATTAGCCCCATTGGAGAGTAAATTCCGAACAAACAATATTTTCTTTTTACACTATCTGAACTGGGTGAGCAGGATTTGGTTTTGGTTCACCAACCAAGGAAATTATTAATTAACTCTAATGGCAAACTCTTTATCCTGGTAGATGTCCTAACCTTAAAACAACCAGCTTGGCTTTCAGATCCTCCAATCTGCTTCTAAAAAATAGTTTATAAAATATAATATAATTGTTATTTTACAGCCAAAATATTCAGGGCTCAAACCAGCTGTACAGCTGGAGTGGTAGGTTACTCCCTCTGATGTGAAATGTCACTGGATTATGCTGTAAAAGGCTTTTTAGCACATGCAAATTCAGATGCTCTCTGGTGTAAACCTGCAAAGCACTGCAGACATGAACTATCTAAGACTTTTGTCCTTTTAATCTCAGAATCCCTAAATTAGATATAACACATCCAAGGGATCACACCAGACCAAGGATGAAAAAAGATGAAGCTCAATAATTAAAAAGGCAGAAGAGGGGCTTCACAAAGCCTCTGTTTGTCTTAGTATGTTTTCATTTTTCGCTAAGAAAAGTTCCTTTAAAGTGCTGGGGGGATTGTTTTCTTGGCACAATTTGTGGAAATGGTTAGAGCTGCTCAGAAGGGACAGAGAAAAGACCAAGGCTAAGGTGGTCAAGCACCACTGGCACCACAAGCATGAGAGGAAGAAGATTGGTTTGGTGTCAGCAAAAACTGAATTGGTGAGGGCTGGAAAACCAGCTGACCAGCTGTACAAGGGAGCTGATCTCCATGTCAGAGCTCTCGGGTTAGCTCAGCTACACTTGGCTAAAGTTTATGCTGCTCTGCGAGGCCTCTGGGAAGCCATCTAATGTAACCAAGGGAGATTTCAGATACACTCTCCCACTGTTGCACCTATCAAAGAGACTAACGTGACAAGAGCAGCACACAGGGACAGATAACTGTGACACCATCCAGAGCCCTTCCACCCAGGCCTTTGGGAGAGGGCGAGGGAAGCTACTCAAGAATTTCTGAGTTGTCTTGTCCCGATTCACAATCCAGGGCTCAGTGCCAGACTTCCAGGCTTGTCTGGCTCTCAGAGAAGTCTCAGTCATTCTTGGTATATGTTGAAGCAATCTATAAGGAAATGCAGTAATAGATTTTTTTCAGAATGGGTATTAATGTGGAAAAAATTTTTGCATAGGCCATTAATCCCCTGGGAAATCATATTCCGGACATTATATTCCTGAGATGATCCCATTTCATTAGCAGACTTCATGCCCTTTGCCTTAAGCCTGTGGAGGCTGGTTACAACATGAGAAAAGATGACATGCGTCATCACCAAAATCAGACAACAAACAACTTTCTACACCCAGTTCTAAATGACAGGGGCCTGGGAAATAGAGGGAGTTTCAAGATAGCTGCTCATTTCCCTCTGTGACTGGAAACTAATTGCTGCAACCACAGAATACAAAATGAAAGGGAAGCAAGACATAAAAATGCAGGCACTAACAGTCTTCTAACTGCTAAATTAACAGAATTATATTATCTGTCTCCAAGACCATGCTGAAAACTTGCAGTATTCCAAATCATACTCTTTTTTATGATGGGTTGAGGCAGCATCTTGCTTTAGTTTTTTACCACAAATGTAAAAAAAAAAAATTATTTGAACCAGACATATTGCATGTGTGCACATTTTAGGGCAGCTCCAACTTAGCAGATGCCTTGTATTAATAATATACAGTTGTGACAGGAAATGTGGTTTAGGTTCCTGGAAAAACATAAAAGCTAATTCCATTACTCCATTTCATGGTGCTTTTCCTCAAATGCTAAAACTGGTTTTGATTATACTGAAACCTTACAGTGAGAAAACTTTGTCAAGAGTATTATCGCTGCTTATCCTCCTCCTTACACATCTTCCCCTGCTGACCTACATTCTGGGCTACCTGTGAACAAGCCTAAAACACACAGACAAAATTGTCCTACAAGACCTGGCAATGTTGCAGAGTCCTTTTACCGTTTCAATTATAATTTTTCCTTGGAGGTTCTGTGTTCTGCTTCCCATTCGTTTTTTATTCTGCCTGAGTAAAAGCTTTCAAGACTTTCACTTTAACAAAACATTTCAACAACAACAACCCCCCAAAACCTCTTATCCATAGTAACTAGACAAATCATGGTAATTGATCTCTAGAGGGAGTTTATTAAAAGCCTAAGCACAAACACTTTCCAGAACACTGCTGTAATAAGCATGAACTCAAACAAATGCTCAGTTTGCTATCTGCAGTTCGTCACTTCATACATTTCAAGCAACTGACTTGAAAAGGGTTTTACTCTAGGAGAAGGGAAGCATGTTCTGGTGGATTAAGAAATAATACTGAAATGAATTTGCTTCGACTAACTTTGTCTTCGGTGCCAGAAGATTTATACAGCTTATGGATCATTGTATGTAAACAAAAGTTACAATAAGAACACATTACTTCCAATGTACCTAAATACATGCATTTTTCACTAGTAAACCTCAATTAAATCCTGAATTCAAGAACATTAGTCTGATGATTAGCAAGCTATTTTATAGCCAAAGAAGGATAAAATATTTAATTAATACCTGACAGTAGAAAAGGATAATCAAACAGCAACAAACAATGAAACAACCCACACCACAAACACAGACAAACATCTACAGCTAATATTGTGTTTGGAGCAAAAGCAAATGTCTGGAGGTGAATTACAAAATTAGAAAAAGCTGAGTTTAATAAGAGCCTAACTGAGCTTCCCACAATGGAAAGAAAGTGCTTTGAGGTTTCCCAGGGCTCAACCCCTTCCCTGCAGAAATCTCTCCATCAGCGTATCAAATGACAGTACACTTAACCAATGAAAAAACGAATCATTGAGCTTTCATTATTCCATCACAATACAGCAACCCAACACTGAACACTGCTGTTTAACTCCCACCCCCTACCCCCAGGTATCACATCCATGTCTGGATGTCCTCATCCCTCACCAGCATCACAGTATTTTTCACAGCACAGCTGATTCCTGTCAGTCCAAGTGTTTGTTTTGGTTTGCGGGACCTTGAAAGGCTCCAGAAATGCAGCCCTGGGTTTGACCCACATTGCAGATTACATGTTAGGTGAACCAATGTATGAGATGATATCCTCAACAATACGACCACAGTAGTCCTCAAAATGGTAATGTTTGGCAATATCATTGGAATCACATCAGAGATTATGTTTACACACATTTTGATCCAGGCAGATTAGGAAAGGCCACAAATAGATTCCCATTTTGAGCGGGTTGAGAAAAGATGGAATGAAAAAATCTGGTTTTAATTCTGGAATGCTTTCTCTCCTGTTACTTTTACTACACACTTTTACTAATCTCTAACAAACAACAATTGGTCAGATTAACTCAGTTGGTTGGAGCATGGTGCTAATAATGCCAATGGGTTTGATCCCTGTATGGACCATTCGCTTAAGAGTTGAACCCAATGGTCCTTCTGGGTCCCTTCTAAGTCAGACTATTCTGTGATTCTGTAATTGTTTTCTGAAGATTTTTCTCTGCAAACTGCACCTCTTATCTATCTGATAGCACCTGAAAGGGCAGTAAGTGATTTCATAAGGAAAAAAGTATCATGCTCTCTGCTATGAAGACATTTTTAGTCTAAAAAGGGGATGTCAATAGATGAGGAGTACAATTTAACCTTGCTCAATGTGAGGAGTAGAAAATGAACTAAACTGCTGATCTTTTTCCAAAGAATGTACCCTAAAGTCCCTGCTGAGGCTACAGCTGTTTAAAATACATATATATGTAAATACTTCTTCAAGAATTCTGCTTTACTGCTTCTTACCCCAGCAGCAGACAGAAACAATGTCCCTTAAGTAACCTTCTGCAGACTTGTATCAATACAAGTCATAAGAGAGTCCTGGATCCTGTACCCACCCTTAAAGTCATACAGGAAAAAAAAAAAAAAGAAAGGAGATTCCTATAAATAGGAATTAATGGAATTAAATGTACTAAACAATGTCTTAGATTGTAAACATTGCAGAGGAAGATTTTATCAGCTACTAGAGAAACCAATTCATAAAAGTTGAAAAATTCTGGTGACAAATTTCAGATTAGCAGCTGCAAGAATAATTCTCTGCTGGTTCAACCCTTCACATTACTAGGACATGCACTACCACCCAAAATCCTTAAAGCAAGACTGAATTTCTTCATTATAGTGCACACGGCCAGTTGACTACAAGGCAGCTTTCACCAGGAAATCCTGGTAAAATTCTGCAGTCTGTGTAATGCAGATGATTAGACTAAATTTTTACACTGGTCAAGTCTGGTCTTTAAACTACATGACATACCAAAAATTACGGTATATATACATCAAGAGAAAAGCAGAGTGTTTTGCATAGAAAAATAGAAAACACCAGTGGAAAGAGAGGCAGTATTTCAGCAGAGCCAAGACTTGGCCAAGGCTTGAAAAGTTTCAAGTGAGCAGATTTCAGCACCTCTGGGTAACCTATTTCAGAAATACAATACCCTCCTAATGCAGTTTTGTCTAATATCCCTTCTGAAAAATGATATTCCAAATACCAACAGATTTAATTAATTCACTAATCAAAGCCTCCAAGAAAGAAGCTAGGAAAATCTAAATTAGTGTTTCATAGTGTGTGAAGAGAATCCAGGGAGGCTGAACGGCTCACAGGGATCTACACTGTATACACACATTCACATAGTTGACTTGCCACAAATTGTGGTGAGAAATTTCTGAGGATTTTTGAACTCATATCCTAGAACTTTTAAGAGTATGGACTTCTGGGGAATGAGATGTCAAATTTACTTCTTTGTTACCATTCTGAGCACTATATACATTAGTAAGTACCTTTGTATACATTTATACAGCCTCTCCAACATCCACACATGAAGATTTTCAGTAGCAAAAAAATGGCTCTCAAAGCACTAGAGTTGTGTGTTTTGAACAGATGAAAGAAATAATTGAACAAAAGCATTTTATTTAAAGTACTTTATCCATTTTGGTAGCCCTTAACACATTGTATGTTTGAATCACTAGAATTAAATAAACCTCTGTGGAAATACTAATTTGTAGGTATTAGGGTGTGTGGGCGTATGGCTCCAGCCAGTATTTTTAAGTATGAAAAGGTATTCTTACAGCTTCAGACAGCGTTACTAAGGGAAAGAATCATCCTGAAAAGGCACCATAAGCAATTTCACAGGTAAGTGTTCATCATAAATATGTCAATACAACTAAGGGTTTGAATATCTCAGTTTGGTGTAACATTAGATATATTTCCCTGATTCCCTCTCCATACTCCCATTTATGTAGAAAGATAAAAGTCCACCATAAGACTGAAGCTAGCAAGACTTCCTAAATGTTGTAGTCATGTTCCCATAGCTGCACTGCTCTAATAATATAGCTGGAGAAAACTACAGCTGCTTGTGGCATGACACTGAAAGCATGGAAGAAAGCAGAAAAGTGTACAGGGAAAACTCATGTTTTCTTCGGTGCAAGGTGCTCCCCCAGCAGGTTGACTGAACAAGCACATAAGCAAAGGAGCAAGCACCACTAAACCGCTGCACTGCGTGTCTGCACTACAGCTGTAGGGCAGTGCAGAGATGGCTGAGCTGGACTTACACGAGCTTGCCCCAGTGCTGGGCAGGGTCAAGGTGTGGACTAGCCTGCCAGGAAGGCTGGGTAAGCCCTCTGCTCATCTCCAGACAGCTACAATTAAAGTGATCCCAGTATCTGAGTGGGCTCAGTGCACTTCCACCTCACGCTGCAGACTGAAGTGCAAACGTGTCCTTTACAGTGAACAGCCAGTCAAACCTAAAAGGAGCTGGGAGTCTCCCCCACACAAACATGGAAAAGAGCTGACTTGACTAATCTATACACAGTTGTACTAATGAATGTCTAATTGAATCTAGCACTTTGGAAAGGTCAATAAACACTGTTGCTGTTGGTGAATTTCCATCCACGACTACTGAGATTTATTAAGAAGCTTACTTTTTCTGAAAAAGGATTACCAAAGAGAGAATACTGCAAATTTTTTTGTGATCTACTAAAATAGTGAGTCTAAATCATTATACCAGATCACAGAGTTCCATTTCTTCTGAAAATTCTGCATTTCTACAGAGGACCAAATTATATTTCAAACCTGAACAGAACTTATGGTAATACAGAGGCTGAGGATTTTTACTGGAATCTAATCGTGCAATCTGATTTGAAAGGAAATCTCTGGGAACCGGGCAAGGGTACAAGCACAATGTGCTCCTGTGCCATAATAATGACAGTGTACAAGTAGTCTCTTCAGTCACCAGAAGAGTCAACTGGAAAAGACCCATATCAGGGGTGGGAATGGGGGGTAGGGTGGTGGATAGGAAAGGTCTTTGGGGCATATGTAGGATTATCTGATTTTTTTCTTTCTGGGTACACACAGTATTATGTATAACATGCAGCCAAAAGGAAAGTTTGCAAAATTATGGAATACAAAATATTGCTTCTCCTTGTATTTGGCTTGATGGACTTGAGAATTCCATCAAAATTGGTTAGTGTCCCTCCCTTTAGAAAGGTTAAATGAACTAAGCAAATATACTTCTGGTAAGAATTCTTGTACGAGCATATCCAGAACTCTGGTTACTCATACAAAGAGTTGTTTACTTTGCAGATTTTTGCCTCCATTGATTCCTTGGTCAGGAGAAGAACCTGAAGTACCAGAAGCTGCCATTTAGGTAGCAATGAAATGTGCGCTTCATGCTCCTTTCATACCAATTACAGACTTCATTGGCAATCTTCAAGAGCTTTTAATTTTAATTTCATTTCTGAGAAAAAAATAGTTAACAGGTGGAGGTTAACAGCTTCTGACTATAAAACCACATATGCCAAATCTAAAGGTTTTGCTGTGTGTGCAGGCATTGCCTGTTAAACAATATACTAAAAAGGCCAAATTTTCTTCTTACATCTGTAGGAAAAATTAGTAACACTGAAGTAGTGTGAGTCACGAGTAACACCAAAAAAGTTAAACCCATTTCCACAACACAGAATTGGTAAGTACCAGCTCATGGTGAACTGGTAATTTTGTAATTCTACAGACTTCTTGTGTCTCATCCTCAAGAGCAAAGACAGCTCTCTGAATGAAGTGACTTTGAGCCCTGCAAAACTCCATAAAAAAAATATTCAGCATGGAGATGAAGACACAATCTCTGGCTGAAAAAAAAACCCCAGCTTCATACGGCCAGAAACTGGGAGGTTATACTGAGAGAAATGAGATTCTATGCTTCTTTAGTATTTAAACATTTTAGCCAGGGCTCTGCTATTAGCCCATATCACGAATGAGACACTGGAATAGACAAATCTCTGCTCTGAGTCCCTAAGCCATTCTTAGGTTCAAAGGGGAGAAAATGTGGCCTTTTACTCAACCAGATTTGCAGCAAACATGAGTAAATATGCAAAATGTGTTGCCTTTCATTCTGGTTTCATTCACCATTTCAACCTTTCACTTTTCTGCCTGTGTGAAGCGTAATTAATTCTCTTACAGAGGCAAAGTGAATGTGACATCAAT
Source organism: Aleadryas rufinucha (assembly GCA_013397815.1). NCBI lineage: Eukaryota > Metazoa > Chordata > Aves > Passeriformes > Aleadryas > Aleadryas rufinucha. The sequence goes on from VZTH01018656.1 coordinate 550,868, forward strand.
GCCATTGACCTCTAGCTCCTTGCTCCCCTGGACACATACCCACTATTTAGCCTCCTAAATCTAAGTTGTTGGACAAAAGCGCAGTCACAATCTGCCACAGCATGCAGCTCTGAAATTAAAGGCACAGCTTAGCAATAACGTCATTTTGTCTTTTGATTTTGTATTGTCCATTTAATTTAACTTTCCAAAGTTAAGCAGTGGGATATAAAGGACTATTCTCTCCTGGGAACCAAAGAACAGAAAAGTGCAGGGAGCTCCTTGTGCAGACTTGATGATGAAGATCACACCATAAATTCTCATCAGAATGGGTGCTCTCAAGCCCCCTTTACTTTATGGATGATGCTGGATGAGTACCTCAGCACTGTGCCACACAAGTATAAATAGCCAGAGCTTTAATATGAGGCCTCATGGTAGAGGTACATCCCCAAACACAGCAGTATGAAGCTAGGAGCAGGATCCTGCCTACATGTGCTGTGCCTCCCAGGTCTCTGCTCTCCCGACAGAGCCCCTCCTTACACAGTACAAAAAGGATGTGCATATGGTCCCCTTCCTTTAGCCCTCGGCCTTGTAGTCACCGTCACATTACAAGCTTTGGCAAGCAAAGTCCTGCACCAAGTTTCAACCTCTCATCTGCAACAGAATAGGCAAACGTTACTCAACCAGCAGACAATGGGGAGAAAAAGCTTTGATACACCGACTTAGTAAAACTCCATGTCTTGGTTGTAAATCCACTGTAATCCCATGTTATCAGAAGGAATTCCCATTTGTTTGAGAATGAGGAAGCTTCCTGCTCTACCCTTATCCTCCCTGACATACATACTTCCCCTGCTACTTTGCTTTCCTTGTACAGTACTGCAGCACAAGGAAAATCATGAAACTGAATTGCTGATAGCATCACACCTTTAACAAACTTGCTGACTGATGGATTCCTACCAGAGACTCTGCTCACTGGCCAAGCTTTAAATTTAGAAAGGCAAGAATGTAGCTTGACTGAAGAGAATGTCATCCAATAACTGATTATATTATTAGATAAATGCCTGAAAGGACCAGCCAAGGTAAAGAATAAACTCATCATCTTTACTAATAGAGCGTCACTCTTTCTAAGAAAGAAAGAAAAAAAAAGAAAAAGAAAAAAAGAAAAAACAAGAAAGAAAAAAAAAAAGTGGGTTTAGAATTCCAGCCTATTACCAGAGCATGCTATCATACCTCATTGTCAGAATGTGCATGAAGAGAGAGGAAAAGCATATGCATGGCAATGTCAACTTAAGATATAGGGAAAAAATACTTCTAGGATTTCAAATGTCCTTTAAGTTTCATCTGATATTTGGATAAGACTCTGCTGTACAACTGCCATAGATCACAAACCCTAAATGCAGCTCATAGCAATGGAAACTGCAACCCCACTAGGACAAACCAAATTAAAAAAACACACACTACCATCAATGTTTTTAGTGGTTTCTCTCCCTGCAAATACTGTACAGTCTCCTGATGCCCAGAAAAATGGAGACAGCTCTTTATTTACACAAAGTTCTTTGGTGCTTGTGTCTGCAGAGAAAACAGACCAGATCTCTGAGGAGGATCAAAGATTGCCAGACAAGCCTCTGGTTTGGATTTTGTCTCTTTCATCACACCCTTGTCCCAGCTGCCTGTTCAGTAAAAGTGACTCCCTCATCTCTCGTTACACTCCCCATTTTCACGGGAGACAGTCCCTCCACCTAGATGGTCTCCATTTTGTACCAAGTGTCTCTTTTTTCCTAGCAGTCCAGTGTGCCCCCTCACCCTCTGCCACAGCCTGAAGCTGCTGCAAGTGTGAGAGATGCAGATACACATCCCTGTGAGCCACCCCTTGCATCAAGCTGCAATAGGTGTGATCAAAAGGTCACTGCAAAGCCCCAGCCGTGGCACAGGGGGTGACTCTGCTGTGTGCCACAGGGCACCCTCACCCTGGGCCATCCCTACCCAGTGGCTGTGGGGGACAAGGGAGGCCATGTATTGCCCACCAGCTACACTGCTCTCTCTCTCTCTCTTTCTCTCTCTCCCCTGTGGCTTTTAGTTTGCCTGGGAGATGACTGGAAGTGTATTTGCACTGAGGGAAATTCCTGCTTTGATAAGTGGCCCACAGTTTTATCGTGCTTATTCTAAGAGGAATTAACACAAAATTCCCAAGCCCATTGTATTTCACATTGCCTGTGGAGAGAATCCCCAAGCAACCTTACTGGAAGCACTTGTTTTGTCTATTACTTATTTAACTGCCATTGACAGAGAGAACTCTCCAGGGAAAATGGTATTTTGCAGGAACTTGAATTTTACTTAAGCCAGTTGTGACGAAATATCTAAGTGAATTTTAGCCTATTGAGAGTTTTGGGTCTCCCATATAAAAAGAAGTAAGCTTACTAAAATAAAATCATTGTAAAGCACAGTCACATAACAGTCCATGTATAAAGACTATATAAAAATCACAGACATCCTTTAGTTGTGGTGGTTTCATTTCTGGAAAAGTTTTGGGGTTGTTTTTTTGGGTTTTTTTTTGGTTTTTTTTTTAGTTTCCAGTTTCAAGCCAAAAATCCACATTTCCACACTCGGCACAACAAAGGCCTCTGAAACTGAAACAGAGGGACAAAAGTGACTTTCTTTTTAAAGATCTGGTAGCTGACAGGGAACTACTATGGGAAACAGATGAGAAACAAAGGCTTCAATCAAGCTGTGTGAAACAGGCAGTCTCTGTTTGCTACCAGACAAAATGGCAGGCACATAGAAGAGCTTCTCTTTATTTCTGTTTTGCTCTATTTTGTTTCTGTTAAGAATCACAAGGAATTTTTTTTTTTCTTTGCCTGGGAGGACTATCCTGTCCATACCTATCCAAGATCTGCAGACCCTTAGGAGAGCACAGCTGGCCCTATAGCCAGGCAGAGTTCATGGGCACGAAGCCCAGGCACATGAGAGGGACAAAGCAGCTTGGCTGCAACCTGTTTGCAAGACAGCACAAGCACACAAGGGAGGACAGTTGCAGGGATGTGAAAAAAAAAGCTGGCCCATGGATAACTTACAGTCATTGACAAGCAGCTGCACTGCAAGCTGGGTGGGACCAGTTCCCACAGAGTTCCTAAACAGTTTTTTTAACAGGAAAGCAAAGCTAATACCTATTTTTGCCAAACAGTTTAATCAGAAAAGGAAGAAACATCAGTTTTACAGATTGTTCATCCAAGCGTGTTCTTCCCTGAAAAGCACGTATTATCTGCATGCTTTAAGATGAGTCACCAGTGTCCTGCTGTGCCTACAGAGAAAACAAGTTGAAGAGCCAAACCTGTTTCAGGGCATCAGGGAGCAGGCAGTTGCTAAAGGGATAGTTTAGTACTGGCACAGGTTACCAAAGGAGTATGTGCAATTCCCATCCTTACAGGTTTTTAGGGATAAATCAAACAAACAGCTGCTAGAAACTGTAGGAAGGCATAAATCAGGAAGGACCATACCTCACAATCCCTTATGGTTCTATATAGCTCTGAAAAGACCTTTCAGGAAGACGTTTTGTACTTCATTATCAGCCACAAGCAAAAGGAAAAAAAAAGCCAACACCCCACTTTTTATTAATTTACTATCACTCAGAGCACACAGCAATAACTCTGACTTTCAGTAACTATTTTTGCTGCTACCCAGAAATTAGGTTCATGGAACAAGTGCTCATCCAGGATTTGCCTACATTAGACTGTGTTGCTACCTGCCTGTGTAGTAACTCATTATGGTGGAGGAACACAACATATGCTAGCAGACCTGGCCTCTCATCTAGTCTTGAGTTGAGCATTTGAGGACTGGACAACTTCAGCAATTCAAATTAAAAAAAAAAA
>VZTH01018656.1:554751-586251 GCA_013397815.1 Aleadryas rufinucha
CCTTTCAAGCCTAATTGACAAGGGAGCTTTATTGGCAGGTATGACTAGGTAGGAAGATCTCCCTTCTGTACAGAAAAATGTCATTGGTTTTGTTAATTGGGTAATGATGCAGCAAAGCCTTTGGAGCTTGATGTATTTATGTAGTAGATGGACAATTAAAAGATCAAGGATTTTGATTAAATATTTGCAGGATCACTTGACCCTACAGATTTTGTCAATATTCAGGATCTGCTAACTGAAATGGAATCACACTGCCCCCAGTGCCTGCGGGACATATGGCCATATATGATTTACAATAACTACAGAGTAGCCTGAGTTATAAACAGCTTGTTTAATTGTTCTTTGGAACTTAATCCCCAATTTATTTTTTCTTTGCATTTCTTGGTCACCTGTTTCTGCCAGCATAAGGATATTATGGGGAAAAAACAGTGATCAGCTGTTAGAAAGCTAATGTTTTGCATAAATATTTTAGCAATAAAAGACTATTAATACTGCACCCTACCTTCTGCAGAAATAAACCTTTGGGGTTTTTCATCATGACTTCTATAATGACTTAAATGTCAGTAGCAAGAGATAAAATCAGCAAAAAGTCACAAGTATTATTTGAGTTTTATCTGGTCAGTCTAATCTGAAAGTCTACATGCTGAGTCAATGGCTTCTTACAGAGACCAACACTGTTTTTCATGAGAGAGTCATAAACCCAAGTGATATTCAGTTATAATTCAGAATTGGGTGGCAGATATGCCTGGAAAGCATAGTTGGAGAAGCCTTCATATAGGCCTGGCTTGCTCTATCACCCTATTTACCAGCTTACTGTGGACATACCATGACCTGCTTCAGAATTTGTACAATGCTTACTTCATAAGTTCACATTTTGCAATACAGGGAAAGCCCATGTGGTGGGATATAGTGTATAACAGGTAACTGATGAAATTCAGGAAGTCTACAGGAAGACCTTCAAGCCAGATGGGAAGAAACAGAGACATCCATGAATACAGTCAGATTGTTGTGATAGCTTAGTGGCACAAAAAGTAACCTTAGTTAATTTCTTCCCTCATCCTCCTGAGTCTTCACATCTGCTTGGCTTTCAGAAATCCTCATTCCCAGTCTTTGAACCTGTTCAAAGTACATGGCACATGTTTTTTTTATGCAGAGGTATATAATTTCTGTTATAGAATGCTGTAAATTCCTTGTCACAGGAGGAGTAGCAAGCTGGAGATGCAGGGGACCACGCTTCCCCCTGGGTAAAGAAAAAAGCCAAAAGAACTCATCCACACTACTCCTGCCCGAGGAAATATCCTTTTAAGGAAGAGTTGTGAACTGAAATGGTCCAACTACACGAGAAATGGTACCGCGAGTAAAAGCTGAAAGAGTGGGTGTGTTTGACAGCCATTGCTGAACTAAAGATAGAAAGCTTTGCTTATGCATTGACCCAGAAGATCTGAATACATGAAAAGAAGGCATTTTCCACTGCCTGCAAAAGGAGAAATTCTGGAAGAAGGGCTTGATGCCAAATATTTTTCTAAGCTTGGTGTGTCAGAAGGGCTCTGGCAAGTGCCTTTAGAAAAACAGCTCATGTTTGCACATATTCACCAACCTTTTTGGGAGACTGTTTCTTCAGACTGCCAGTTGGGTTGTGCTTGGCACCTGAGACATTTTATTGGAAAACACAACATGTTTTTGTTGCTGTAGAAGGTGGTAAGGTTTACAAAGCTTATGTTTTGGTCTGAGGAAAAACAGTGGAAGTGCATGACTGGGGTCTTCAAGTAGAAAGAGCTGACACTTCTGGCTAAAGCTAAGTAAGTAAAAGTATAAACTCTCTCAAATGAAAATAACATACTTGTGAGAAACATGAACACAGTGAGGAATATGAGCAGATTACACTACAGCTGAGGGCATCAAAAACTTGCCTAGTTCAACAAGGAAATGGAGTAAAGTTTTAATGGAATCATAAACTATATTAGGACATTTGTGCATAAATTAGCTTTAAAATAATGTTTCTGATTCACTTGGGAATGCATCTCTTGCAACTTTGATATCAGGGGTTCAGACAGCTATTCAAGGCTGGGCCACAGCCTATCACAAATACAGCACTTCTTGAAAAGATAGGGATGTTTGCCTATGCCTATGTGAATATTTCTATACCAGGCTGCAACTTTGCACTAGCAAAGATGGGGTTTTTTTAGAAGTGAGAAGGTGCAAAGCAATACAAACAAATCTGCCTTGACTGGAAGCAATGGTCTCAAGTATACCTTTAAGTAGTATGATAGCCCTAAGGTCCTCACACAACATCCTTCCTAATACTATCAGAGTGCCCAGTTACCTCACACATCTGCAGGGTGGAACATGCCCTTGAGCCGTCACTTTGTGTCAGCTGTGCCAGCAGGCAAGTTCCAAGGGTTTACCTGTTGCTGTCATTTTTATGGGGGGCTACTCAGACTTAAGGATTACACTAACAGATAAAGCCTTGTTATGAATATGAGGCCTTGTATGAATTGAGGTCTGGGACCTGCTTGGATCTGGATGATAAGAAGGCTCAGGGCTATTGCAGTACAAAGACCAGGAGAAGTAGGAAAAGTCAAAAGCCAAGAAGGGAAAGTTGTCCTGTATTAAGATCACCATGAGGACCTACTGTCATGTGAAACTCAAATCTAACCAAGTTGCAGATTTTTATGCATAATGCAGCATCTGTCTTCACTGATCTCCTCATTTCCAATTTCACTTAAAAACACATGTCTAATCTGTTTGAATTCTCAGTTGCACAATTGCTGGGACCCGTCTGGCAGACTGCTTCTAAGAAAGCCAAAAACCCAAGTATCGCCTGTATGGCGCCTGCATGTTCCTCACGCGGTGCCCAAGGACAGTGCCACGGATAACGCCAAAGCAAATAGCTGTGGAAGGGCTTTGGCATTCTTTGTATAGATCAGCAACACATCTTTTGGTATAATTTTCTGTGGTCGCAATTGCAACATTCTTTTTTTATGCAATTGTAACACAATTCGTCTTTTGAATTTGTGGCTGGTGAGGAGGGATCCCTTCAGAAGCATCGGGGAACAGAGCTGTGCGAACATTGAATTGCAAAGGAACGAGTCAGGGATAATTTTTCATGTACACTAAGTAATAGTGAAAACTTGAACTGGACATATCCTGATAACTATGTTTTCTAAAATGGGTTCCTTCCCCTAAGGGGGTAAAAACCCTAAATAGGAGGACGAGCTCTTTCACAGACACATGTTTAACAGCAGGAACCTAATTTACATACATACATAAGTACATCCATTATGCATCAATGATGCTTATAGACTAATTCTCCAAGCTGAGCACACAAAACAATACCCGGCCATCAGATATCTGAAGACGTGAACTCCTATCCCCAAGGCTAGATTACACGTGTGCACTGTTAAATACAGGAGGTGTACATGTCTCATAGACAAAAAGTGCTTATCAATGAAAAATGACCATACACAGGAGTAAGACTATGAAACGGGATAGGAACTGGCATAGACTGGGGATCCAGGTCCAGCAGCAGAAGGCTACAGCTGTCTTCCCTAAGACTTACTCTCCAGCAGTACTCACTCATCTGTAATGACTGAGAAGCACCAGAGCTTTTCAAACTTGCTCCAGAACATGATTTTCCTACCTCATCATAAGTCAATCATCACAGATACTGCATTAACATCAACTTCTTAATAAGGAAATCAGATAGCTTAGAGCAACCAAACCCTAAGGGTTTTGCACGCACACAACCCTCCATCTGAGCTGTGAAAAGTCTTGGTTTCGCTTTCCAGCATGCCTGACCACTGCCATCCGCCACAGACATAAGCAATTTGTACAACAGGTACATGAACAGGTCCTCACCATGCAACTGACTGCAAAAAACCTCACCACCAAAGGTAGGATTTCTGGCCTTCAGCTCACAGCTGAGAATAAAACTGTACTAACAGGATTCTCCTCAAGTGTTCCTTGCCAAAGCTGAGGTCAGCCCACAAGACCTGCCTTGACACCTGCTCCAACAAGTGCACCCGTGAGACTAGCTAGCACCACAAAAATCGGCTCTTCAGTGGGAGGAACGCCTGTTTGCCCAACACACAGCAAATACTCCCAGAGCTTTCCTCCCAGCCTTCAAAATGTAACATGCCACTCATACTGAAGTGCTACATTTCCTTGCATTTGGTGGTCCTCATACGTCTTTTTTCAAACATGGCCTTTGTTTGCCTTGTACCTCAACATTGAAAATTTTGGAAATGTTGCTAAAACTAACAGCATCCCCCAAATTAGCATGTTTCTTCTTCTTCTTCTCACGTTTTTCCTGTGCCCTGTAAAAGCAGTCTTAATCACTTTTTTTTCTTCTTTTTTTTTTGCCTATATAGGGATCTTTGGACAGTAATAGATACTGCATGTTTTGCCCATGAGTAATTTTGTAAGGGGGTTTGAAAATCTCAAGACAAACTATTTTTAGTTAGCAGGTGTCACTATGGCATATTCTTTATAACAGGTACATTTCCAGTGTCGTGTCTTTCATCTTAGCAGGTTATCAGACTCTGTTTAAGGAATTATTGGGAAAAAAAGGTGTATGTAGCACAGTCCTGCAGCTTTCCACTCAAAGTGGTAGGTAAATTATATCAACAGAGATAGTAAATGGATAGTTTACTTTTTCATAATATTTTCTCTTATAAGAGCTAAAAACTTTACATCATCTAGGTCAGCATTTCTCATAGGGCCAAAACAAAATCCTGAAAATTCTGTGAATTGCTGAGGATATTAAACAGTCAAGATAAGATTACAGAGAAACAATGCAGCCATTTTGAGTTGAGCTTTCCCACAGTGAAAGGTTCTGTGAGGCCCAGCTGGTTGTTTTGACTTCAGACACTGACTCAGGGATTGGAAAGTTGGACACCAAGGGTGGAGCAGAGAAATTATTTGGCAGGCAAAAGGAAAAAATTAACCTTTTTCAGTCCACATGCTGAGTACTGCAGCTACCAGTCACTGCAGGGTCTGAAACCAGTTAGCTTCTGTATATATCTGGGTTTAATAGCATGCAAGGGATTATAATTCTGCATTTTTTTCTCCTTTGTTTGTGTTCTGTCTTAAACTGGAGGCCTGGAAGCAGCTTATACACACTGTGTATTTTAGGGGGGCCCAATCCTGATGAAATGTCTCAGTACCTTGGCAGAAGAACTGCTATTTTGTGTTCGTCCTTACACGGTATAGGATTCGCTCACTTCTGCTGCTTTCCTGCACAAAACATGCTGGATAACACATAGAGATGCACCCAGAAACGCAGGCACACAGCTTGCAGATCATTTGACTGTTGCTCCTGGCTGGCTCTGGAGCGAGGGATGGGGCACAAGGGGACGTGCGGCCGCTGGGGAGGGCTGCGATGGTAGGACCGGCGTGCAGCGGGAGCCCCGGCAGCCCTCGGGAGAGCGGGGCAGCTGCCGGAGCCCGGCCGGGGCTGCCGGCGGGAGGCTGGAGCGGGGGCTGCCGCCAAGGCCAGCCGGCCAACTCCGCCGTGCCCCCTCGCAGGCTGGAGAGCATCTGGGTGTCACAGCTGCGAGCAGGGCTGCCGCTATGCCCAGCACACACCAGCGAGCAGGAGGCCAGCAGACACCTTGCCGCTGATTTATAGGCACCGCTTTGTTGCGCATTCCTGGTGCCTGCGGGATTCTGCTGACTTTACGCTTGCTTAACTCCCACTAAGATCAGCAGCAACTTTGCCTTCATTGAGATCATAATCCCAGAGCCTCCAAGAGGGAATATCAACAGACAGTGCCAAACCACTTGGTATTCTGTGTTTAGAAGGCTGCACAGGCTGGTGTATACAGCAGAAGGGAGTAATTCAGGGTGTATTTATTGCTGTAGCGTGACTCTCACAGGGCCATCTAACCTCCTAGTGCGTTGGCTTGCCCAGCTGGGGAACACAGGCTATGATGGGGGTGAATTCCCATTTGGAAAGCGTGTTGAGATATTTCAGAGAGGCAAACAAATGTTTCTGCAGTTATTGTTCTCTGAAGAGAATTATTACTTTTACAACTGAGAACTATCAGCTTTAAACAGAGATTTCTGTCTTAGCCTCTCTCTTCTTGCAAGTGAAGTATTTTTTTTTTATACTGAGGAAGCCTCAAAGGCATTATTAATAACATGTTTTCTTTCCTCTTTCTAAAATCCCACTTTTCAGTTTTCTTTCACTATCCCATCTCAGGTTAGTGACTACTGACAAATACTATCAACACATCTTGACAAAGAATAAAGTTCTGTCTAGAGCCATTTCACTCCCTCCAACATGTTGAACTAAGAAAGCTAAAGCAGAAGCGGGGGTGGGGAAAGAAAGAGAGAAATGAGAAACATTTCCAAACATAACATAAAAGGTCTTGCCTTAAGACCATGGATTTCCTTTTTGGTACTTTCAAAGAATGTGTCTTTAGTTCTCTTTGGCTGTGTGACCAACAGTTGTGGGGTGTGTCTGTGGTTTTCTTCTCTTCACAGTAACTCTATTGTTCAGAAACTGCAGCCAATTTATGGAAAGAGGTGGAATGTTTATGTAACTTACTTTGCTTTAGACAAGAAATAAAAAAAAAATTTTAAAAAAGACTGGTGGAGGAAGGCCAGTCAAAACAGGATTTTTCTTCCTTTCTGGACACAGATGTTGGGAGGAAAAAAAGCTAGTTCTGTCTTCACATTAAGCTAAACAGCATTTCCATTTTTAGATGCCTTTTTAATTAAGTAGGTCAGAAAAACAAAATCAGGCATTAGATTAGTGCTATAATTTACTTGTTTCAAAATGTGCCATGTTTGAGAGTTACTCTGTTGACATGCTTACAACACCATAAACTGAGAAATAGATATATTAGGGTCAGATGATACCACTGTTGCCTAGACTGCTGTGTCCCAAACATATAGTTGGCAAGTACTGCCAGACTGCAGATGGCAAGTGTCTCTTCATAACTAGACTGGAGTTTCCTGCCATTTCCAAATTAGCTGAGCTACAAATACCATTTGCAAATTGCAAACCAAAGGTCGCCAAAAGAACAAATCTTCTTATTTATGTGTGCCCACTGCCTGTACTGCAAAAGTGGACAAGTTAGGATCACTGTATTTCTACCTTATCTATTCAGTGCCCTAGTGCCTTGCTTGAACTCTTCTTTAACTGCAGTACCTATCTAAAAACTTTAGGTCAAATTCATCTTTTCTAAATGGACAAAACTTTGATTTGCTGAAAAGTTTTTGGTTAAATATGAAGGATCTTTAAAGCTCGGGGTATCCTCAGGTGGACTTTCAGGTGAATTTGTTAGGTTGGGCCTGACCTGAACCAGGCAGGTGCAACTGACCTGAAGCCAGCACATTTACATCAAAAATGTCTCAAAATGAGGTTTTGAATGTAAGAAACAATTTCCAGCCATCACTCAGCACCATCACAAAACATATCCTCCTCAAATTTTAGTGCTACCAGCATGAAACCAAGTGGGCATGGAGCCAGGCTGTGCAGACATCAGTACTTCCAGTACTGGCAAGACTGGGTTGCAGAGTCTAAACTCAAATTTTGGTCTTCATTTCAGACATACACACAGAAGTCTCACCAAAAAAAACCAACACGGAAAATATTATATATAGAAAACAGAATGGAATTAGGTGGCTCAAAAGCCTGAGTGAAAGCAGTGTTCTCTTAAGCCACAAAAAATAGAGTTTTAGAGACACTGAGGAAGCTGCCCCTGCCAAAATATTTCAGCTTTGACAGGGAGAACAGTTTCTGGAGGAAGAATTTGTTTCTATAATTATCTAGTCCTTTGCCTCACTAAGACCACCAGCTTATTGCACTGGGCCAATAAAGGCTTCTGATGTGCCAGGAATATCCAAGAGTTTCCACCCTCACCCAGCACTCTGGTGGCAGAAAACCCTTAACCTATTACCGAACCCATAAGCCTTTCAATTGCTCTGGAAGGCAGGGCTGCACCAACATGAGCGAGGGATGGAAATTATTCCAGCAACATTATTCAACTTGAAACCCCCACTCGAGTATGCAGAGAGTTTATTTGACCCAGCGGGCCAGATCGAGCTGTGATTGCGTTACCTCCTCGCCAACTGCAACAGAATTGCACAAGCATGAGCAGAGTCTGGTCCAATAACAAGTAATTTGCCATATGGAAGCTACTGAGCAGACATCTGCAGGACACTAGAAGTGCTTTTCTATATACAGTGCTGAGTGCTACAGTTGTGCATTCTGCAGAGACTCAGTTTGCAGAGGCATAGAAATGAAACATTATTTAGGGTTCTGGTTTCTTGGCCTTGAAAACTGAAATCTGAAAACAATTAAAGCCCAGTGCCATACCAAATCAGTTATGCAGTCATTCCTGGATTTTCCCATGGAATTTTTACATAAGAATTAGAGTGTATTTGCTGCAAACTTACACAGACACACAAAGAATTGTGCTGGTCAGAGGCAGACCAGCTTATAGATGAGTTTTGGGAGTTTTTGCAAGTGCATACAAAAATTAAAGGCATACGGAAACACACTACTAAAGATTAGTTACTAGACATTTGATGACAGCTCACTCATTAAAAGCTCTATCATGCCTTACATCTCGTCCCTGAGAGATGGTTTTCCACACCCTCGCATTCAGGCATTGCTTATCTCCTGTCTCACTGCAGACTTCCCTTTCCAGCCCACCTTGAAAACACTGTCCCACAAACTGGGGCACTGGAAATATGCTTTCCAACTCTCTTGGAACACCTTTCAATCTTGGCATTGCTGGGGGATGGAGCAAGCCCTGTGCTTTTTCAAGGAATGAGCAACCTTTGATGGTAGGTTGGCCGCTGTCCAGGAACACACAACGAAGAGGCTCCCTGCAGCTTTCTCAGCTCTTTGTGCCCGTGTAGCAGCTGGGCAAAATCTGGTCTCACAATGGTGTGTCTGTAATGACACCACCAAATCCAGTCCTAGCGGGACTAGGGAAACACCATCCAACTGAAGGTCAAGCTTTGAAATATAATGGTGCCCTCCAGTCTCTAGATATCTGAATCAGCTGCTTCCCCCTTCACTCAGAACACTGTAGCTAATGTTTCTTTATCCCATTTAAAGTCTAATTGCCTTTAGAGAAGGGGATTTCTGTGATTCTTTCAGAAAAGTGAATCTTTTGCCTATGCAAGAATGAAAAAGACAGCATAACCACCAGGCAGAAAAGTCAGGCAATCAAGTCTCTTCAGTTTGCCTTCATTGCAGGAGACCTGATGAAAACTTCTTGTGAACACAGCTGTGCAAGCAAGGGTCTCTGATTAATTCCTGGTACCCTGTTAATGCATTTGATTCTCTTCTCTAGCCCATTCATGAGCATTAAGTCCTCGGTAACACTCACCAGATTTAATGACAGACGTTACAACTGACCTGTAGAAGAGTGTTGGACCCTTACCCAGATCTGAGATGTGGGCACAAAGGTGGGAACCAGAGAGTCACCATGGTGGTCTTGGGGGGGAAAAAAACCTTTTCCATTTTGAGCCTTTTATGGTTAACTCAAAGCCTTTCTCTCACTGAACCAAGTGTTGTCATAATTTTCACTGCATTAATCTCTAGAGTTCAAATCCCTTTTTTAACATGACACTTTGGATGTGACATGACAAGTGTTAATATTCATTATTCTACGAAGCTATAAATATCCTGAGGTATAGCAACTCACTGCAAAGGACAAGACCAAAATTATTTCCTCAGCCCTGTGCTTACATTCAGATCTGCATCACAGATACTGTTTCTCGCATACTGAAATGCTCCTCTTGCACTTATTTTGGCACTAAAATTCACTCACGTACTTTAATGGATACTTGTAAAGCTAAATTAAAATACTCAGTCAAACTTTCCAGTTCACAGTAGGCAACTTGCACACACACATTGACATTCAGCCTATACATCATTATCCTGTTGCAGTGTGTGAAGAAAAGCAGTCATTTCAGAAGCTGCTGGAGTTTCCCTACTGCATTTTTCCTACAGATGTTTTTTCTAGCAAGATCTTACTTGCAAAGTGTTTTCCCATCAGAGGCTTGCCAGGTTTTTGGGGCAATGCTGAACAAAGGTCTTACCACCTTTGTAACACTAAACAGTATTTAGTCTCTTTCATAAACTTGATAGCCTGTAAATCTGAGATGGTCCACACCCTCTGCATTCCTATGTCGCATACTAACAGCCTCTTCTTTAATTACAAGGTGTGGCATTTCTGGACAAGAGACAGCTAATCCTCCAGACGTGTGTTATTTACATTTACCCTAGAATTTCTCCTTTATGCAAAGCTTTGGCTCTGAAACTGCCAAGGTTAAACCACTCCGACAAAACCTCTAGCTCATGGCCACACTTTGATGTCATTTTTAATATTCTAGTTTACTAATGATTAAGTAGAAGTGTTCTGAACATAAAGGATCCAGATCTAAAAGCTGGGAGGTATTTGGATCCAAGTTTGGTTCATGTTCGTATCTGTTACAAAACGCAACCATCTGCAAAACTTCAACAGCAGCCCAAGTTAACTTGTGTGTTACTTTAAACCACGCTCAACTGCAGCTGTCTTGATGAATCGTTAATTAGGGAGGAAAAACACCAAAGCTCTGCTTTTCTTACGTAAAACACAGTCAGCAGGCAGGCTGGTGAACAGGTATTCGGTGCTTTCAGGCGCTGCGGGTGGGACAGCAGCACTGCCCAGGTGTGGGCACGGGCCCTGGCAGGAGCCTGGGAGCCGCGGGCTCCGCGCCCCGGCCGTGCCGGGCTCACACAGGCGGCAAGGCCGGGCCCTGCTGTGCGGGAATGGCGGGCCCAGCCCTGCAAAGCCAGCACGGCTCGGTGCCAGCCTCGCCGTCTCTGCGAGCTGGGACACACCTTGCCCGTGGCCAGGGAGGGCCCCTTCCCGCACTCTTCCTCCTCGGCCGGTGCCTACCCCGTGCTGGGCCGTTTCCTCACCCCCGTCCAAGTCTGTCACCCACAGTGCTTCCAGAAGCCCACAGCTTCAGGAAATCCAAAATGCCTCGATCCCAGCCTTCCTCCAGCCACACATGCCTCCTCCCTGCCTTCCCCTGAAATACTTCTCCTATTCAAGAGCTTCGCTCTTGCTGCCATTTTGTCATCCCAGGGGGAAAAAAACACCCTCCTTTCCCTCCTCTCAGCTCTGAGAAATCCCCACTGATTGTTGGGATACAACAGCATGGGCAACAACTGACCAGGAGAAGCCAGCAAGGGACTGACTTGGTGGCAAGTTGTGACTCCTGAAGGACAAAGATTTCTGACCCTGGCCATGCACACAGTTGACAAAGGTCCCCTTCAAACATCCCTCTCCGTCCACTGGATGCATCCCAGGGTACAGCCGAACTCCACAGACAAGATGGTGGCACCTCAGGGAAAGCGTGTGAGGAAAATTATAAGGTGCCCTGCAGATACCCAGGTGTGAGAAGGAGGTGCTGCAGGTGCCAAATCAGAGATTCCTCTGTAGGGACACTGATGCAGCACTGCAGGCCATGGAGAGGACCCACACCAGAGCAAGGGAACAGCATGAGGAGGAATGTGTGTCTGAGAGGAACTGTTCCAGACTGACCACGACTCTCATTTCCCACCCCCTGCACCACCTGATGGGGAGGGGGAAAGAGGCAGAGAAGTTGGGAGGGAAGTTGTGCCTGTGAAAAATGAGGGGGAGAAGGTGCCATTTTGTCTTTTTCTTTCCCTCACTATCCAATCTATTTTAATAGATTATCAATTAATTGTCCCCATGTCCAGTCTGCTATGCCTACAACAGTAACTGGTAAGCTATACCCCTGTTTTTATCTTGACCCATGAGCTTTTCCTCATCTTATTTCCTCCTGCTGACCTATTGAGGAGAGGGAGAAAGAGGATGGCTGGATGGGCATCTGGCAGGTGGCCATGGTCAACCTACCACAATGGACCAACTGCAGGAAAGACAGAAGAGAGCAAGGACAAGAAGAGAACAGAGTTACCCTCACACTGCAGCCTGGACCTGGTGCTCATGCTGCTCCCTGATGAATTGGGCCATTATCAGAGGATCTCCCTGGACACAGAGCCCCACTTCAACATGTGCTCATCATGAGGTTGAGTTTGTGGGTTTGGGAGTTAGTTAGTTGGCAAAGGGAAGGCTATCCCTGCCTCCTACCCAGAGACAAACTTCTTAAATAAGATGGGATATTTCCTGAAGCATTCCAGGAAATGTCCACTGAAGAGAAGGATCATGAAAGAAATCAGGAATGGCACAGACCAGTAAGACTCAGTATGATTGGAAAGATTGTATAAAGGCATCCCTTCTTGGGGCCAAAATAGTACGAAATATTGCTTTTAGCTCACAACTTTTTCTAACCAGTGTATCTGTTGGCAGATGCAGCACTACTACACTAATGCACTCCTCTGCCCTTTCTGCCTAGGACTCCTTTAGACTGACTTCCAATTCCACTGCTTAAGAATGCCAGGCAAGCACACAAACTGCCTCTGCTCTGTGGCTGAATGCAGCAGAAAATTTATTAAAGGAAAAGAAGAAATGCCAAAGGAAGATCATCTCTGGACATAGCTCATGCAAAATGTAACTTGCCATAACACAGCCCCAAAAGGCACTACTAGCAAAATACCCTGGCATGTTACAGCATCCTCCCAACTTGTATAAAAGCTGTTTTATTGCTGATCTCGGTTTACTCTATTCCCAGGCATAACTGAATTATGGGGGTTTTTACGGGTCATCTGGCCTCTCCACTAAGTGTTCTGGGCTATGACTAAGGCTCAGTAAGGCAAAGCTCTTCCTTTTTTTTTTTTTTGCTTTCTTCTATTTTTGCAGAGTTGCTTTTTAGCCCTTTATCAGATGATCTGCAGAAGCTGCAGAATGATATGCAATACGTCTCCTGAAGCAGTCCATGGATAACCAACTGCTTGTTCTTCCTCTTGGAGCCACCAGCAATGAGTTGGGGCTGGGGAACATGGACAATATTATCAGCATGGCACTGTGTCTCAAAACACAGCTGCCTCAGCTCCCCCTCGCCTCCCCTTTGCACCCAAAAAGCAACATTGGGAAGAAAATGAACCCACATACAAAACCCACTTGAAAGCTTCAGTTCATTAAATTTCTGGGTGAAAACAAAACCATCTGAACTCAAAATTACAGTCTTTACAAGCAAAACTGCTTCCTTCCTGTTTGTCCAGCTTCCCATGCTTGACACAGTGAAAAATCCCATGAGAAGCTCATCTGTTCATACCCAGGAACTGCTCATGTTACTAATGTGCATAATCTGGATGCAAAAAATCATCAAGACAATAGTACATTGTTGAACCATATCCTGTCATATCCACTGTGGAGAGCACAAAGTATCAACTTTTATGCAAAAACCTGGCTTATTTTGTCTGTCCTGCATGTCATGAACATGGAATACTAAGTTTGCAAGGGAAGTCAGAGTTACCCAATTTGTTTGTCAGGACACTCTGGTAATATTTCAAGGAAAAGGGAATTATTAATAACAAATGTTTAGAAAGTTTTGGTTAAGAGCAGGGCAGGCCTCTTTGCTACTGTGGCTGCATAAGGACTCGTCCATTCATATGGAAAAGCACTATTCAGGAGAAGACCAGGTTAAAGAAAACCAGAGGAAGAGTAATGTGAAGCTGGTGGTGAAATAAAGGAGGGAAGTGGAAACTCCAATGAGAAGTTACTTGTCCATGACTGAAGTCAGAGAAGGAAGGGAGCAAATTTCAGAGAAATATATTTCAATTCATGACCCAGTTCCGTGACCCAGTACATTTCTCTTCTCCCTCTATGTCCTTTCAGTCCACTGTTGGCAGCTCTTTTGCCATCACCACATTCTCCAACTTAGAGGGAACATCCAGCAATGAGCCTTTGACTAGGAGGAGCACCAGTACTGTTTGCCTTCCTTTGCACCTGCTCCACAGCTGAGGAAGAGCAACAGGGCACAGCTCACCTAAGAGTTCATTGCTTGGGAACCCATCAGCCCACAACTCACTCTTATTTCTGGGATATTCTAAGAGCTTACAACCAGCAGGGTGATGTAGAAGTAATTCCAGAAGTAATTGCAGAAGTAATTGCTCACAACTGGTACATAGTACCACAGGGTTGCTTACAGATCCATAATCATCTTTCAGAGTGACAAAACCAAATTTCTGGATCACAGCTGTCCCTGCCTCCTCAATGCTTTGCAGGTCACAAATCAGAGGTTGCATTTCCTCATTTAGCCCCAGATGGTCTGAACTCTCTTCTGGCCACCTCTGTCTTCACTGCACCCAAGACCCAACCTCCAC
Source organism: Aleadryas rufinucha (assembly GCA_013397815.1). NCBI lineage: Eukaryota > Metazoa > Chordata > Aves > Passeriformes > Aleadryas > Aleadryas rufinucha. The sequence goes on from VZTH01018656.1 coordinate 569,015, forward strand.
ATTTGAAATGGTGGGGGAAAGATGTAAGGGAAAAACAGCACAAGAAAAAAACAGCCTCCATTCACACCCTTACATTCAAAAGTCCAATGCTCTTTGCAATTGGTTGTCGCTGTCACTGGTCTGGAAAAGCACCCATCTCTGATTCACTATCCATATTTCTTGGCAGAGGCTACTACAGTGGCACAAGGTGGAAACAAAGAAGCTGTGTTTCCAATCTGCCCATTGTAGAGACACAAAATTTGGACCTAGATACAAATTTCTGCCTGCAAAATTACGGCTGCAAGCCCACTGGCTGGTGTAATGAAAACTCCTCTATTTGTCCTCTTCTAGAGAGTATAAATTTTCACTAGTTAGATAGAGGCTTAACAAATGGTCTGAGCAGAGATTTCACAATGAATATGTGATGATTAACTGTAGGATCACAGAGATTAAAGATGGAAAAGAACTATTAGATCATTGCAGCCCTATGGCAGTTGCAGAGTTGTTTGCTGTAATGCCTCTCTTCCAGCACCTTGTTCAGGCTAGTTGAGTGGCTCAAGCAAAGGCTCTCCCAGGCTTTTTCTGGAGGCTGTTCCACACTTAAGCAGATCTTGCTGATATTTACTTAATTTCATCTTGCTCCATTCTATAGCCAAGAGCCATCTTAAATAGTCCTCTTTCCCACTGGTGTCTTTGTGTTGCTGTTTTCCACCCTTATGTCACTTCATAAATTCACATCTGTTTTTCTGTTTTCATTTCCCGGGATCAAGATCAGCAGAGACTAAATAGCACACTTCCATATATGCTATGCCCTCCCCAACCTTCACTAAACCAATCTAGCCTTTCTTTGGGAGATGACATTGAATTTCTGCTGTTTGACTCATCATGTCATTTCCTGCTCTGAAGGTGCCGGCATGACAGAGAGCAGGGCCCACCAATTAATGAGATATAAAGATACGAGAAAGGCTTTCTTGAGATAATCGTCTTTAACAGCTTAGAACAGCAGGAGATAGATGCAGACTCAACCTGAGGCTGCGTGATGACTTCAGGTCAGTTCCTGCTCTGACTTGGATCCCTGAGTTTTTTACTCTGCATGCCGGGTTTAGGCGTAAAGCACCGCAGCTGGTGCCAATGAAAGGAAGTTTGATTCGGTCGTAATGTACAAAGCAGCACACCGCCATTAACTCCAACAGACCGAAGCCCGGAAAAATACACTCCTCTCTTGAAGTCACGTTAATGGTAGATTTTTCTGCTGGATCGGGATCAAACATTACAAGGTAGACATTGTCTAATACAGAGAAGGATGTGGCTGAACAGATGCCAGAGGGAACAGTCCTAATGACCCTCGCGTTAAGGAGCCCAGAGACAAGACAGAACAAGGCCAGGGCTCCAGGAAACAGCCCGGCACAGAATGTGTACACACATGTGCATGTCCTCCAACAGGCTACACCCAGCCTCCCTCCGGCACACCAAACAGAGCCTCCCGCTGCCTGCGGGCAGGCGGCTTCACAGAGGTTTCAGGTTCCCATTCAGAGCAAATGACAGCGCAGCAGCTACGCACACAGCTTTAACTCCAAAAGCCATCACAGATGTGAGTGCCTAGTGTTGATCCCAGCACTTCTAAATTTTCTGAATTCTCTGCTTACTGAAGGGTGAAATTAGACTCAGGCTCACAACTTTCAGCTTGCGGAAAGCAGCTCGGAGCAGGTAGCGGAGGGTATGGTGCGCAGAGAATAAAAGACGATGATTGTGGGTGCAGAGAAATATATTCCAGCAACACAGACTTTGTTGTAGTAAAGTTCAGACTGGGAATTTGCATATGGAAATTCTTTATGAAGGTACTCTCATTAACAACCTGAATTGCACTCTTAAGAGATTACAGCAGTTAGGGAGAGGTAAATGAGCTCTGTCAAAACAGGAACAGCTCTAAGTGATTCCCCCAAAGCAGGATCAGGGCATGCACTGCGGCAGACTTCCTCCATATTCTGGCACTGGCTAAGCAAATTATGGAGAATTTTCTCTTCTGCTTCAAAGCAGAGGATCTGGCAGCAGTTCTTGTCCAACACTGTGGAGTCTGTTGTAGTTCAGACACTACAAATCACCTCCATTTCCCAGTTTCAAAGGCATGGGAGATGCCCCTTAACAATCTCTGAGCACCAGAGAGAGTTTAGGAGGAGCAGAACAGGGGTAGGAGGGCTGGTGCGTGGGGTCACCTGCAGCAGAGGGCTGTGCTGAAGATGCATCTTCCTGTCAGAGCAGTCAGCTTTGGATGCTGTGTAGCTGCACTTCTGGGAGCCTTAGCAAGGCTGCAGCTCTTCTCCAGACAACCATATGAGAGCTCTAAGGCCACTGTTTTTTCCTCAATAAGTCTCATGAGCAGATCTTTTAAGCAGAATCTTCATGTCTCAGGCAAGTCAGATCCCAGAGCAAATGGACAGTCAGAGAAGACCACTTAGCCACACATAGGGCTGGGCACAGAGGTCCTTCATAATGTACAGGCTTGGCAATCACCAAACAGTTCCAAATATTTGCCAAGCCTTCGAGGTGCGAGAAGATGCACACAGATACACCTACCAAAAAGTCCACGTACAAAACTCTCTGGTTTTTCTTATCCCCCATTCCTCAAGGAGGGTTTTTCATGCCTTACAGACCTCTGCAGTACTGGCCTGAAGGAAGTACAGTGGGTCTGGCAAGCATCAAGGGTTTATAGCACTGCAGCCAACTGCTCTCACTGACCTCAAAAACTTTTCAATCCTGCTCAATTTCTGTTTCTTCAGTTCATCTCTGTGAGGAGGAGGAAATAACTACATGGGTGTCCTGGTATGGTATGTGGCCCAGCAGATCTCCTCTGACAAGCCTTGCCCAAGGGTCTGCCCCTGTGCCAGGTTACTGATATCACTGGAGGTGTACATGCCCCTCCTCTGCTCAGTCTCGCATGCTTTGCTTAAATTGACCACACTTCTTATGAAAGAGTGAAGTTAGGATAAGAGAAGTCATAGAGCCTGTTTTTCCATCTAAGTAGCATGAGCTGTAGGAAATGGGCAGCGTAGATGGATGTGGCTGATGAAGGAACATGGTTGTTATAGAAAGGAACAGAGTTTCTGAAGTGCTAGAAACAGGCTGAGAGAAAACAGACCTGGTGATGCCTCTACAAGACTCAGAGTAACTACCATTGCAGAGCCTAGGAAAGAGATTTTTTCACACATGGGACACACTGTATTTATCATAGACAAAGGAGACTGTCCCAGGGTTTGTGGCTGTACACTGTGAGGACTAAAGCCCTGTGGAGTCCCACATTCTCAGACCTGCCATGAGCTTAATTGAGATTCTTACTTTTTCAACTCTTGATTTTTAAAATTTCATCAGCACTTGTGTGGTGTTTTATGCTCTCAGGCAACAAAGAAGCAGTCTCTGCTGTAAAAAAAAACCCAAAACAACAACATTAAAAAACCCACAACCCCCCCTAAAAAAACCCCAAACCCAACAGTCTGCTTAATTTTTTTTCCCCTGAAATGGATGAATGTAAAGTATCACCCAATGACACTCCCTACCGCTGAATCCATCGGCACCCTTTGTGTTTCCATGGACATATTTTCTTTATAAAAACCAGTTCTGTCTTCTCTGCTGCTATGTAAAGGCTCAAACAAATGTCAGAAAACTGACTGACAGACTGTACAGGCAAAGAGGAGAACCTGACTGTGTTCAGGGCTGTCAAGTGCACAAGTAAACAAAAGAATAGATCTGTGTAATTTTTTCTCACAAATCTCTTTCAACTATAACTCCTATTTTAGACATTACTTGTGAAGGAAAGCACAACACAATGTCAGTGTGTTTTAAGTGTAAAAAGTCTCATTAGTTTTGACAAATTTGTTTCTCTGATAAATTTTATTATCACTATCAGAAGCATAAAGACTGAACAACATTGAACTGTTTGAAAACTGTTTGAAAGTTTTTGCTTCCTAAGCTACCACCACCATTTAAGCACCATCGAGTGCTATTGCAGTGCTCTGATCTTGTCCTTCCTTAAAGCCTACCTCTGGCTCTTCCCTCCAGTTACCTCAGTTAGAGGCACAGCAGCCTCTCTATCTCATGCACAACCAGGACAGAACACTGGGATCTTCCAGGGCCTTTGTTCAATTTGCATCTCTGTGCTCGATGAGTCATTCCAAATACATATATCTGGGTAAAGTACAGATACAAATATCTGGGTAAAGTACATTCAGGTTTTACAGAAACCACCACCACTATGGATGATGGAGCTTTCAGCTCCCTGCTGCAATACAGGCTGCCTGCAGGCCTGACAGAGCCACCCTCCTAAGATGGGATTTACTCTCCTGCCCTGCCGGGGATTCTCAATCCGAGGGAGCAAGAGAAAGGGTTGCATACACGGGTTAGATTTCAAATCCCTCTTTCTGACAGCATGATGCAGCTGCGTGCTGCAGGCACGTCTGACAGACATTGGACCCAGGGGAGGATCAGCTCTGAAAAACCTTCCCTGGGAAATTTTTGCTCCTTTTACTTCATTTGCTGCATTTCTTCTAACTCCCAGGATGGGTAATTTTCCTCAGCAAAAAACCAGTCAAAATGGGGGGAAAAAAGGGAGGAGAAAAATATGCTGCAGCAAGTGGGCAGCTGGGCAGGCAGGCATGGTGTGTGTAAGTTTATTTCATGTGAGCCAGGGAAGGGACCACAGGTTTTGCAAATGGCAGAGCCTGTAGCAGGCTCCATCCGGCTTCTGCTGTGGAGCAGGAATAGACACATGGGACAGGTTTGCTGTGAGCAAGGCAGGAGGAGAGGGCACAACACCTGGGAGCTTCCAGGGGAGGCACCTGGACAGGTAAAGGCACTTTCTGCAGGGTTTGTAACCTCTTGTGCAACTAAATCCATACGAATCGCCAACAGCACGGCTTTGCTGTTTGCCGACAATGAAAACAGAGCAAACACAAAGTACTTGCACCCCCAGCCTTCTCCTTGGTAACCCACCACCTCTGGGCTGAGAGGAGCAGAAAGCAGCTGCTGGGTCATCGCCACCTCAGTCCATCAGCTCCTGTGTGCCAGGAAGAACTCGCCCTGCATCCCCCTGAGAACCTTCCTCCCCCATCAGCCGGGGAGAGCGGCTTGGCCACGCATTCCAAGCAGCCACACGGACAGCCCCTGGCACTTGCAGCATGGCTATGTCCGACACATTGAGGGGTTCTACATTTGCAGTTAGAGTATTCAAATTGTTTTACTTTAAAGGTTGAGTTCCTTTTAGGTTTGTGTTTTTCCATTTCTACCCGGAATTCAGATTTATGTAGCCTGTAACCGAACGTGTGAAGGTATGTGAAGGCTCCAAATGCACAATGCAATACTATAATATAGCTCTTTGTTATGCTAATTATTTCTTCCCAGCTGCTCCTGCAATGAGAGCCAGCCCGACCTATCAAAGGGGAACAAAACCTCCAGGCAAGCTTTCAGTTGCAAGGTCCCCTTACCTCTGTGCTCGAGGGGCTGCCACTATTCTGGCACCAGTAAACCAAGCTGAGAGGTAAAACAAAACAATTTCGTATTGCAGCTCCGATGTTGCTGGGAACATGAGCTAGGAAATAAAAAGTGATACCCTCTTGACAGCCAGGTTGCTATGATTTACATTTTTCTCTCAGGTACCATCCCCCTCCACATGCATCTTCTCAGCACTTCTGTGCAAAGGGGAAAAATGAGGCAGTGTGGGAAAACATCCAGTCAAACCTCAGAGGCTCTGCCGAGCTTCTGATTTTGGCACCCACCAGGGTAAGGCTGTGTGATCATGAAGGATTTTTAGTGCATGGGTGTCAGATTCATGACAGACAGAAAATTCTGGGGTTACATTATTTAAGTTAAAATTAAGTTCCCAAATAACAGTAATTTTTAAAAAAATATTTCCTATATTCAAAATTAAAAGAATAAAGTTATCAGCCTGGTTGCCTTTCCATTATTTATGATGATATTCAGTTAAAAGACAGTTTGTCATGTCCCTGTGTTTCTAGAGCCTAGAAATGTATCTTACTGATAGCACATGGAAATATTCAAAGGGGAAAAAGGAGCTTTGGCAGCTGGAAGGGTACTACTGGGGTCCAGCAGCTTGAGAGGCTCAGAAGATCACTGGGAATGGAGGGCAAGCTTGTTAGCTGAATGCCTTACTTATAATGGTCACTAGTGAAATACCTCAAAAGCTGACATTACACTGTCATCTTTAAGCCTCAGTATTAGCAAACGGGCGCTTCCAATGGGTGGATAAATTCATACAATGAAAATCCTTGTCTCAGCCCGCATGCAGAATAAGGAAAATGATCTGACAGTAGCTTATGCCCTACTTGTATTTTAAGATTTTCTTCATGCCTGTGATGCCTATACAGGTTATTTTAAAGTTTCAGTATTGGAGCAATCTTTCAATGGAGGTACAGGATTGCATTAACACTATGCGCCTTACTTCTCAAAGCAAAGACAAAATGAGATTTGTCATCATGCCAGTTAGTCTGCTGGTAAACTAGAAACCAATCTGTTACACAGAGGAAAGGGTCAGAGAAGGAATAATACATATTCAGCCTCCTCAGGTAAAATGGAGCCTGCTCAAGATTTAAAAATTAGTCAAATTTTATTTTCAGGATAATGATGATTACAATATTAACAGAAATTGGGAAATACAGGTGGCTTTGGCCATGCTTGTTGAGACCCACAGAAAATAAGTTAGAAGAAAACAACATTGAAAGTACATTACACTTAAATCTAAGTGTTGCTACATTCTATGTTCACTGTCTGATGGTTTGTAAGAAAGATAAAGGAAAACTGCATTTTGAGCCAAACCCACACTACTGTGCTCAAAGGAATAAATGGCCCCATGGCAGCCATATCACTAAGAGGATGATAAGTCTTGTCAGTGGGACCTACTCACAGATCAAAGTACAGAGGATTTTGCCCTGAAAAAGCAATGGATGGAGGGGGAAAAATAATTACAAGGGTTTTTAGGATTTATGAAGGAATAGAGCACAGATTTTACACATACACTGAGAGACACAAACCATTTTGGAGCTGGAGAATAAAACTGGATTTGAAAACAATTTGCTGTTCAACTTGAACTCCCACTGGCAGAGGTTTTTCCTAACTAAAAGAGGTAAATACAAACTAGCCAGTCCCACACAATGTGGAGTGGAAGAAAGGGATTGTCTTTCAAAACTTATTCTGATTAAGACAATGAGGCAAGGGAAGAAAGACAAAACCAACAATAACCAAAGGTGTGGGTGGTCAACTTTTATAGGACCAGGCACAATTTCACCAAACATCAATGGCACGCCATCATCTCAGGCCAGCTAAGGGTCTCATTGCCCATCACTCAGCTGCAAAAATCTCTGAAACATCAGCCAGCAAACTGCTAGAGAGCATTGACACCAGTCGTAGCTCACAAGGGAAAATACTGTATTAGAAATGTAAGGCAGTGAGGAGGTGGTAGAAGAGATGTTGTGGTGTCCCTCTGAGCTTACTGAGTGTGTGCAACTGCAACAGCTACAGGCCAGTATCATGGAGGAGACAAGACCACCAGCTACTGACAGTTCATCACCCTCCTCTGCAAGGATCTGAGCCTCTGGTTGTTTCAGGAGCAGACACAGACCATCATACAGAAAGATGAGCTGAGTGGGGTATTCCACAAGGAAAGCACCACTGCAGGAGGGAGCAGTAAATGGACTGACCATTTCTGCACACAGACCATTTCTTGTCCTGCTGCAATCCCAGTATGACAGAATAAATGCTCTCCACACTAAACTGGAGAATGATGCTGGCTTAATTGAGAAGAATTCCTAGCCATAGAAAATGAGTTACTTTTCAAATTCAGTGTCTCTCTGCTTTGGGGTTTTTGTTGGGGTTTGGGGTTTTCTGCTCATGCATACTTCTGAATGTACACAGACCACCCATCTGTGGCTCCTCCTCACTCTCCCTGCATTCCTCAGCAAGGGGAACTTAAGCAATAAAAGAAGTTAAAACATTTGCCTACCTGGCCTTTCAGCTGGAACTGGTGAAAAAGCTTTACATACTCTGCACCACTTCCACAAAGCCAAGGAACTGAAACTCCACCTTCCCCAAGGTGTACTTCCTTCCTGGCAGTGATTTAAAGACTAGAGATAGCAACAGGCCAACTACAGTCCTAAAGGCAATTGCTTTCACATGAGTACTGCCCTGGAGTTTTATCTAACCTTCCACACCTCACGCAAGGCCCCTTGGAAAGCCTCTGACACGGCACAGTAAATTTGGTCTGGTCTTAGAGGCACAGCTGCGTTGCTTCATGCTGTCTAAAGCCCAGAGAGTGAAGGTCTCCCCCTAACACCCCTCAGGCCCAGTGCTAGTTCATGTTCAGCCTGAGCAGACCGGCTGGCCGGGTACTCCTCATCTTAGCAGCCTTAAGCTGAGCAGGATTAGCTGCTGCAAAGGCACTGACTGGGCACCTGGCCACGGCTGTGTTTACATTAGAGAAAATGGACCTCACAGAGACAGTTTGCAAACACCACAAGACGAACTTTTGTAAACTCCCTTGGTTTAGTCATCTTTCCCCATCTGTCAGAGAAGTTTAAGTGAGATTGAAAAAACACAGGAAATTACTGTGTATTCCAAGTAGTCGTGACTGAGCGGCTTGGCTGTTATATGGGATGCCTTGTGGAAGATTCGCATCTCCTAACATTTCCAGCAGGATCCTTTGCGACGCTTCCCTGGCTACGATATTTTAGCAGGCTCTGCACACCCTGCCAGAAAAAGCCTCTGGGGCTCTTCGTGCAGCTGCGGAAAAGCTCATACCAGTACTGAGGAGGCCAAATGGTGACCTCCAGAAAGTGAGGGCAGCCCCTGTCTTAGAGGTTTCAAAGCAAGGGACGGACAATGTAAAAGGTCAGGTCCCTTTGGGAGGCCTCCATGTGAGAGTTACATACACTGAATACAACACCAGATGAAATCCTTTACCTCACAGCAGTTTAAACCTTTCCCTGATGTGACTGACTGGTTTGGTTTTGCGGGTTTTTTTGTGATAGAAGTTAAGAAACTTCTTTTGTCAAAGTTCCTGGCATGAGTAAGCAGCCATTGCATTTACTACACCTCTGGCTATGCCTTTAGCTCAAGAAGGCAGTGAAAGGACACAAGTCAAATGCAGGCTAGAAATCACCTTCACATCTCTGCTTCAGCCATAGCTCTCTAATCACCAGATCACTCCGCAGTGGCAATCTGAGCTAGCAGCAGCTGGAAAAGTCATTTAGGTGGGGGGGTCACAACTGGCACAAGCTTCCAGAGGGACCACAGAATAGCCAAGATACACTGCACCCTGGTTACTTTGTTTAAATTCCCCTTTAGCTCATGCTGTGGCTCTGAGCCAGCTCCCTGCTTCCCCTGCACAAACCCAAAGAGGGGTGGCACCCACCACAGCACCCTGGCAGTATGTCATGGTCATCATGATGGTAGGACATGAAAGGACAGATGGTAGATGAGGGGTGTAAAAGGAGGATGGAGGGCATGCAGGAAGATGAAATGTGAAAAAAGTCTCTACCACAACTTTGCTTAGGGGTGTAACACCTTCCAGGACTGAAAGAAGCGCTTCATTTCTGTGGCTCAGGCTGTGTCTGTTTTCCCTGCAGAACCAGCTGCTCTGCTGGCACTGCACATCACTGCCAGCTGAGGCTGAGTGCTGAGGATGCTTAAGTAACCATGTTAAGCTGTTTCAACAGATTAGCTAATACAGTAAAAGTAGTAAAATTTTACCAAAAGTAGTGAGTATATATGAAGCACAATGATATTACACCACGTGCTTTGAAAAAGAAATGTGATCTTTTAAATTCAAATGAACTGTGCATTTCCAAAGGAAATGTATTACCTGGATCCTGAAGATAAAATGACACTTCTGTTCCTAGCGACAGCAAAATTGATGTGACAACAGAAACATCTTTTCTGTTGCTGTTTGGCATGTGCTGAAAGGCACAGTACTTTATAGTCTTACACTCTAGGAGCAAAGTGTCCTACAATAGAGAGAAAAACAATCTTCCTAGAGAAGCTTTTCTGTCCAGTTCTTCCTGGCAGGTAAGCCAGGATCAAGTTCAGGAGTGTTCATTTAGCAGTTATGTGTGGGACATGTGGATGAAAGGCTTTAGTATAATCTTGTAAAAGAACTATTTCTTGAAAATTTTTGATACTAGCAAAATATCCTTAGCACTGGGGAAAAGGCCTATCAGGCTTACAGTCTTCATATGCCATAAATCAAATCAAATTTAAACCAGGAAGTCCATTCAGTCTAGCCCAGGCTGGAAATCCCATCAAGGTCTATTGCATTTCTGGCAATGGGACAAGGGCGTTTCCACCTCCCTTTTCTAACATGGAATACCTGTTTCTTCTGAGGCTAACAGGATAACTCAGTGGACTCCTGAGTCCAATACATCTACTTTCAGTAATTGCTATTATTTTGTGAGGCAAGGTCCAGAGAAAGGCATAAAACCCCACTTATCCATAGGCCAACTTTCATTAGATGGCTTTTCCTCCCTTACAGACCCTGATGACAATAAGACTGTAACAGGTTAATTTCCAGATCTCCCTGGAACTAAAGAAAGCTTTAGAGAGGCCAGAGTAGACAAAGATCTGCTGATCCATCACTTCAGCCCGTGCAAATTCAACTGAGAAGCCTCTGCAATAGGTTATGTGTGCAGGCTTGTTCTGGAACACCAAGGAGCCCTTTAGGGTCAAAAAGCTTTCAGCCCTCCCCAAAAGTGTTAGCTGATGTGTGGTTTGGGCAGCATTTGGCCAGGTGTTTTCCTTGGCTGTACGTGCAAGTCTACAGAGAATCTGTTGCTTCTCAGTGCACCTTCAGACTGTCCTAAATGCTCCCGAAACCCTGGCAAGGCTGAGCTCCCCCACAGACCCAGCCTGGGGTGCACAGTCAGCTGCTGTGTAACCTCTTGAGCAGGGAGCAGTTTGATTAAACGGCATTTTTGTGGGTGAGGGAGGGGAACATATGGGAAAGGACCCAGTAGCCATTGGAGATGTAAAATTAAAATGAATTTTGGTCATTTTAATAAATATATATCAAGGAAATTTCACTTTACTACAACAACACATTAGTATACAAGCATCTAATATTTAAGCTTAAAACATCAAGCATTTATCAAATATTGGAAAAGAGCAGACATTACTAGACTATCTGGATATAACACAAGAAAAATCAGGTTTTTTAAAAAATTGGTCCTTGTGGACAAATGTCTAAATGATGATCCTACTCATACACTGTATGAATGAGATCTATATTTAATATTATTATTATCATTAATAAAAAAGCTTCTGTCTTGGAGAAATCAGGTGGGACTTGTACTTTCTTTATTTGTCATTTTTCCCAATGATAACCCTTAAACTTCTCCGTTTAAACTCACCTGACTTCATAAAGGTTATCACTGATTTATATCCTGCTGTGTTTGTGGTCACCATGGCTGGGGGAGAATTTTTACTGTGGCCACGGGGCTTTCTGAGAAAGACCATACAGTTTGCTATTGGTATTTTTACTACCCAAAATAACCATGGCCCTGGAGGTCTCCAGCAGAACTCATGAAACCCAAAGCAGGAGGTGTCAGACCCAGAGACCTGTCTGACTTCAGTGCCAAGCCTGGGGCTGTGTCCCTTCTGGGGAGCTGGCTGCTCCCCCAGCACAGAGGTGATTTTCACCCCTTGGGCAAGAAGCAAGCAGAGATGTCACTTGAGTGCAAGATGCTGTGGGAACAGGCAGCTGTTTATGAGTCAGCTGTGGCCTGGATGTGGCTATTTTCCTGAGCACACCCTACCAAGTTGTTATGGGGACTGTGGGAACTAATTAATTTGGTGCATCTAAGACTCACTCTTGGTCCAACCCCAACTGATGTCTTCTGGGCATTTTACACAGCACGCTTTTGCAATCGATCTACCTAGGGATGATGAAATGTCCTCAGCCACTGAAATCTCAGCTCATTTCTCCAAAATGTTCTTTTTTAAAATTAAACCCCTTACATTCATTCAGATAAAACTGTGTTTATCGCCACATTATTAATTAACATTGTGCTTTTTGCCTTCTTGTCTTTTTTTAAATCAACAGCAAAAGTCTTAGAAAACTCCCGCATGCTTTTGCAATCTAAAAGAGAGAAATTATGTGAAACAGAATAAAGTATAAAACATGCCACTGGTTCATGAACTTCATTATACGAAGAAGAAAAAAAAAGAGCCCCAGCAACAGACAGTTGCCATAGAAACACTCAAGCATCGAATGCTTGTTTACAAGAGACATCTCTCTATTGTTTCTTAAATCCCTTCCTAAGGATGGCAAATCAAAAAGCAATTGAGCATCAAAGAGGAAGAACAGAGATGTTTGAATAGGAAGTTGAACTCAGTACTTCAAAGGTTAAAGGTTTCTAATAATATTGATCCACCCTGTGGGTTTCTTTTTTAATCTCTGTTTAGGTTAAATCCCTGCTGTATCAGATTCATACTTAATTTTCACGCTGGCAAAAATTAAGACAAAAAGTAAGGCACCAAAAAAAAACCTGCCCTGTGTAACAACAAGCCTCATTAGTTATTACAGCCGAGGTGAAAACATGCAAGTACTTGAGCTGCATGTTTGATTCTGATTAAGATTCCATAAACAGGTTATTTCTTTATGCTATGTCCTATTTTGTCAGTTGAACAAGATGCTGAATACAGGAATTCAAGAGTATCAGTACAAAACGTAAGGATGGTTTATTCCCAATCCTTGAAGACAGTCCTTTGTCAGAACGAATACTGAGTTACAAGGAGCACATCATCCTTGCTGGTAGCATCAATTTGTTTACCAGACTTCTAATTCCTTGGTAAACATAATGGAGGTTCTTCTTAATTAATGGCAGACTTCTTGGGGGCGGGGATATGTAAAACGATATGTTTTCCCCATCTGGCTGATTGGCATTTTCAGCAATGAAAGCTCCACCATGGCTGCACAGACTACAGTGCTCAGCAGTAATGCAACTGTGTTCTTTCTGAAGTCTCCACGTTTATAAATAGCTGCTGATGTGGATGGCAGAGACGCGTTACGCAATCTGCTCTCCAGTCTTTTAGGTCTACACGTCACGTTTGTGGCATGATTGTACCATTCGTAGAAAACTATAAAAAATCCGTTCAAAATAAAAATTTGATAGAGAAGGAACATGCTGTGCATGCTTCAACAGAGCAAGAAAGATGCCTCATATTTTACTTCCTTTGTTGCAGCAGATTTTATTACTTGGTAAAGATTCCTTTTTCCTTAAGGATTTTTTCCAAGATTCACTTACGTTGCTCTTGTCATTACATCCAGTCTCAAAATAGTCATAAAATTTGCCTTTACATTCAAGAGCATGGGCGCCTCTGACAGGTTCACAGTTTAGGGCGATGCTCTCTCTTTCAGGTTCATTACCTCCTTTCTCGTCATTAAATTTTGCCTTTTCCTGATTACTGTGAGACCTGCCATTAGTGATGAATATTTCATTAGCAGGTATCTGGTCATCACTTCTGTAAGAAGGTGCACTGCCAACTTCATAATCCACCTGCTGGGAACAGCTTGGCAAAGAAATGGGAGGGGAGGAGGAGGAGGAAGAGGAGGAGGAGGAGGAGGAAGAGGAATTACTTTCTGTGCTAGCATTAACAGAGTAGGGTAGATTTAAATAGTGACTGCCACATTCTTGATAGAAGCAGCACATGTGGAGCTTCTCGTACTCCTCCTTTGCCATCCGAAGGCGTTTTCTGTACGGACAGTCCTGAGGCACAAACCACTCTTGCGGGGAGGTGCCACTGAAGGAGCAGGCGGAGAAGCACCAGTTGTTCTGCATGATGATCTCTCCGTGGATTCTCTTCATGAGATTGTTGATGAGGACGGATCTCCGCAGGTACACTTCAGGATCATCGATGAATTTCAGCTTTTCCAAAGACATGTAAAGAATATGGGCCCGCTCCTCAAACACGGAGATTGTCTGAAAATGCAAAAAACACAAGATATGGAACGGAAGGCAACCAGTTTTGTTCCAGACAAGGAGAAAGGAAATGAAGCAAAGTATTCCCTCTGTGTCATTACTTTTCTGTTCTGAATCTAAAACTGGCTTTTCATTTTGCACATGAGGTAGCTGGGAACCTGCTTTTTCTTGGTCACAGCATTCCCCCATGTTTAGGGGGTAAGCAGCTGAGCTTAGGAGGTAAGTAGCTGAGCATTACACTGCAGAGGCAATTGCAGGGCATAAATCCAAGGTGGGAAAGGAAAATGCACACATCTGGCTCTTTAATTACATTTGGGATTAGAACATAAAATTGTTGTGCAGTTTTGCTCCAGTGATGGCTAGGGGGGCTTTTTGTTGCAAATGGGCCCAATCCCATCATCCCCTGTGGGGCTTCTGCAAAGCTCTGAAGCCAAGCAAGGGTCCTTCCTGCAGCGTCAAGGTTTGCAAGAGGCAGCCAGCAGCCATTGCCTTACACAGCAAGTGTTGGAGCATTTCATCTGCTGCCAGTGGAAGAGGCCCTCCAGTGAGGAGGTCTCCATTTGCCAGGCTCTTACACTGCTCTTGTGCACAGAAGTGCATGCAGGGAGGGAGGCAGGAAGAAACCCATCTCAAAGCATCCCAGCATCTGGAGAGCAGCTGTTGGCCTGCATACTACGCCCTGTGCTCTACAGGACTGGTGGGAACACAGAGAGGCAGGGACAAGGTCAGGAAACGAAGAGAGGATAGGGATTTGCAGAAATCCTGGCTCGACGCCCACAGATTTGTTCTCCCTTCCATGGTCCTTCCAGGACTCCCTTTCTCAGCACTGGCAGCACGAGCAGGTTACTGTCCCTGGGAGGCCCTGGATCCTGCACTGAAATTGCTACCCTGGGAATCAAAATAAGAGAGGGGGCAACGCGTGCTACTGTAAGCACTATTAACTAATTTTCATTTTTAGTAAGAATTTGGTTTGCGTAGGAGGAGAGCAGCACAGCACAAAGAGAGACTGCTCTAAATCCCCCCATCTGTGGCTTGATCATTCTTCCCTTTCCCACATGGTTACAGCATTTTTGCAGAGTGGAAGTCGTAGCTATGAGGACTGAAAGAGCTTAAAGCACAGCTGCTTTTCACATCCATTCAGCTCTCCTCAGCCCTCTAGCTCTTTCCACAGCCTGGTCATGTCTGCGAGGCTTAGAAGCAGCACAGTGCCTCATAAAAACAAAAATTGGCCATAATTTCACACGAGTTCACAGCTGAAGCTCTTTGTTAGAGAGAGTAATTTTCTATAATAAATGACTCATTTTAAATTATATTAAGCCTATAGGTTATTTGCGTCCTTTATACCTGCTGCAGCAACAGTCAGTGAAGCCATAAAAGCCTGGAGCAAACCAGTAAGCCTTGAACTGGGATTCTCCTGGAGATATGTCCTGGAGGGATACCAGTAGGAACAAGTTGTCAAAGGCTTTCTTCTACATGTTTGCCAGCAGCCCTCTGGAGAGAGGCTCCAGGCCCTACCATCATACCCTCTATGGGACAAGTAATCTCACAACATAACTCTTTACTGGGTGGCAGAGGTATAAACATGTAAGAAATTCAAGGAAACCTGGTGGGCATCCTCCCTCTGCCAGCTCAGTGTTGCAAAGTAGAAAATGTATTTGGGCTGAACAGAAGTTGGTGACCCAGGTTTTCTGACATGATACACCTCTACAAACAACAGCACAAAACAGTGGCTGGCTCTAGCCTACCCATACCTCTACAACTGCTTTTTATTGCTGTTAGAAAAGACTAAATACCTATTCCTCCTCCCCCTCTTTGTAAGGAAATTAATCACTGATACAAAAATCCAACAATCTTGTAAAAAAAAAAAAAAACTGGCTGAAGATTGGGAGAGTGATGTGACATGTGTGAGACACGTTCACAAACCAGAGCACATTTTTCAACACCCTTGGTGCTGTTTATTCACTGCTCTGGCAGCAGACCGGATACCTTCTGAAATTAACAGCGGGACAGTTTTTCACCTTCCTGGTCCAGGTACTTATTTCCAGACAACTCTATTTGTAGCTGAAAATTCCTTCAGCTACTCTAAGGTCCTTGGGAACTGAGCTTGGCATTACTGCTTGCTTCTCCTCCACAGAAATCGCTCCCCCACTGCCAAGAGAACATGGGTAGCACTGGACCTCCGTGGGCCAGGTAGGATTCAACAAGGTAAGGAGGGCGTGTCAAGGCATGAGCTACCCTTAAGCACTTCACCCCAGGCATTCAGTTCCATACAGAACTGAGCCTTTAATGAAGAGGAACATAAAATCTTGCAAAAAAAGTCAGATTTCAATTTATGTATTCACTGGCCTGGGAAATGTTTGCTATAATCTCTGCCCTGACAACTTTCATTAAAAAAAAAATTCTTTCATTTAGTAATCTGTTCTTTGGGAGTTACTAGCTTTTTAATAAACACGATTAAATACTGAAGGAATCTGTACTCGCTTTCCAAGTCATTCTGGTTTTTAAGAGGATCTGTAACCCAAGTGGGGTATATGGAACCTCTTACTATTTTCTCCCCTGGAAAAAAAGTTTTATATGAATGGGAAATCTTTTACTTATGTTCTTCCTTTCTGTTGTGCTGTTACGGAGCTGTTTCTGTAAGCATGACATGAACTAGCTAAGAACAAAATAATCGGAAAAAAAGTTATTCTCAGCATTTCCATTTACAGTTGTTATAAATGCAGAAACGCCTTTGCTCCTTTTGCAATTGATGACAATACAACAATAAATGTGAAGAAGTGACAACTGTTTGTTTCTGAGCAAACAGCTGGATCATTCTCCTAATTTCAGCACAGTATTTCAGCCTTCTGGAAATGGGTCAATCGAGTGTTACTAACCATCTGAAACTCAGAGTAAAAATAATGACTATTAGAAAACATACTTTATGTGTACAGCTGCTGAGTGGTGGATGAAAATCCTCTTCTTCCACATATTTCCTTTTAAAGTATGTGATCTTGGATGTTGTTACAGGATTTGAAATTCCCCTGTAATGTGATCCTGTGGGTAATAAATCAGATATGACAAATGACATGCGGTTTGCCGGAGGTTCTCCAAACAAAATACTTTTCATTTCCCTTCGCGCTACAGGAGAACTCCGCCGCATATTTTCGCATCTATTCGCGGCGATCAGAAATAAACCCTCTCCTGACTAGCGCACGGCCCGGGGGCCGGTGCGAGCGGCGGCGCGGGGAGCCGGGGCCGCCGCAGGGCGCTGGGCTGCCGGACAACTTTCCCCCTGCGCCGCTC
>VZTH01018656.1:586357-618168 GCA_013397815.1 Aleadryas rufinucha
TTCCCGGCCCCGGCGGCGCTCACACACCGGCACGGATCTGCTCACTGGCTTCCCATTTCCTCCCGGCGGCGGTGGCACGGCGCGCTCGGCACCGGCGGGGGGCGAGGCTGCCTGTCTGGGTGCGTGTGTCTGCGGTGCGTGTGTGTGTGTGTGTGTAAGAGAGAGAGAGAGCGCGCCCAGCAGTCCGGGATCGCGTTCCTTTCTTCTTTCTTCCCTCCCAAACGACACAGACAGCAGAGACTTAGGTAGTTGTTTCCACTAGCCCCGATCGGACTGAACTGGATCTGCCTCCAGTCAAAACACTGCGAGACTAAGACAGAAAATTGGCTCCGGTTTCACGCCGTGAGTTGCGGTCCCACCGGAGCCAAGCACAACATCGGCGGAGCGGGCGGAATATTAAGCAGGAGCGGGGACTCCGGGGCCAGCGCCGGGCTGCGAGCTGCCTCCTGCCGCGCCAGCGGGCGGGAGGGGAGGGGAGCAGTGGGGGAAGGCGGCAAACTTTCTGCGAGGGGCGAGGGATGAGTTCATAGTCACCTACTTCTTGGCAGAGGAGCGCGGAACAATGCGCCCAGACACGGCCCGGCCCCTCCCTCTCCTTCCTCCTCCTCTCTCTAAGAAAGCGGGATGTAGTTTCCCCTCGGCGCAGCCCTCCCGGAGGAAGACGACGGCCCGAGCAGGCGGCGGGAAGGAGGGGCTGCAGGTGGGCAGGTGGAATTTCAGCAATTGTTTGTGTTAGCAGCTGAGCGCTCTCGAACAAGAGGAAAAAATAAACCGCAGCAGAAGAGGGAGGAAAAATAAATCGTTCACATCTGCCAGTTGTTTTCTTAAATCCTAGCACAAGGCTGCTACTTTATTAAGAAACGGCTTCCAGCGTGCACTGTCTGTGTCTTGGATGCCTGTGTGCATGGATCTGCCCTGCCTCCTCACCGGGGCAAAAACGGGAGCAGAAGGGACAGGCGGCTGAGGTCCCCAAGCAGTTTGCCTCAGCAAAGACCACCAGCCTCACTGCAGTTGGACTGACAGGTGCCTAAACCCCTTCCTCAGAGCCAATTTGCTGCTAATGCACTGCATATAGCCCTCAGTCATTTTCTTGCAGTAGCCCCTTAATACCATCTTGCCTTTCTTGGACCAAGAAACAACACAGGGAATGGCAAGTCACCGGACTGGCCCTTTGAAAGTTATCCCTGACATGGACAATATATATTATTTATTCCCCACACCTTTTCTTACCAGCTGAGTACCAACACATGGAAGGAGTGGTCAAAACAAGTGAGTCAGTCTGCTGACCTAACAGCAGGGCCAAGAAGTGGCCCAAGGACCAGCTAAAAAGTCATATATTTTGTGTCTGAAAAGATTACACCATCATTAGAAAGCAGCAATGGACTCTTCTCATTAATCCACATGGAGGAATCATTCACAGGGGCACATCAATCTTCTCACACTGGCAAGATGTCAACACTCAGTGTTTGTCCTGAGAGAATAAAGGTTGGAAGAAACTCACTGCTGCTTCTGGAAGTCAGGATTTCTTTGCTCGTAATTAATTCAGCGTCTCTTTGTAAATTTTTTTTTTTTTTAATGAGAATTGGAGAATTCAAGTCTGCATCGTTTTCTTACCATATTTCAGCACAAATAGGTCTTTCTAAGCTCAAGCAGAAACATGCAGGAAGGAAGGAAGGAAGGAAGCACTGGGATGCCTTCTGCACAGTGCTGCTAATTTATCTTGAAAAACTGAGTTCTCTGGATAGCCACGAAAGTAAATGAACTGCTTCTGCTATTTACAACATGCAAAATTAATAGAGGCAGGCCAGTTCACTTCCATAAACAACTACTGTCCATGCACATCCTCCATGTTTCCAAACTGTATAAAAACAAGGCATAAATAATATAGCTTCCCTGGGAGAAAAAAACCCCCAACCAATCACCAGAAAACCAAAGCCCCAGATGAAGCTTGTAGGTCTCAGGATGTGTTACAAACATTTAGAGGTGGCTCTCAGCTACAAAATAAGTCCCATTTTGTAGCACAGGAATTGCTTCAGCATAGAGAAGCTGAGAACTAGGCTTTTAAAAGGGCTCATGACTCTGGGCGTGCTATTTGTTCCCCTTGGATGTTCAGAAGCACTGATTTCCAGCTGCTGCAAATGAGTGGGAAGGGAGCTGCAAGCACCCAGCACGTGGGAAAAGTCGGCCTCCTTGAAGGTAACGTTGGACACAGCAGAGCTGTAAGCCAGTGTTTACTGAGGAAGTGCTACGGGACAAGTTCCACAAACAGGACCTCTGGCACTGCTCCTGAAGAGCCAGCCTGCTGTTTTTCCCCATTAAGGGTGGCAAAATCCATTCCTGAGTATCTTGCCAGAAGTCACATAGCAGATCAGTGTCAGCACCAGAAACAGAACCAGATCTCATCGTCCTCCAGCCGTAAGCCCAACCCATTTATATTACATTATCTTATGCAATGGAGGGATTTCATCCAAAATCCCGTTGGTTTCAATGAGACTCTGCAGAACAGCACACACATTGTTACATTTCCATTAGCGCCTCTGGAAATAAAGGATGAAAGATGTACATTTGAGCATGCAATACATTTACTATACAAAATTACAGCAAAAGGTTGACACTTAGAGCTGGATTCAATTTTGAAAAATCCATTTGGGAGCCTTGTGTGGGCTTCGGTGGCATGGAAGCCAGGCACAGTTTTTTATTGAACCCAGCCCTCCATCCTTAGGCTACCACAATTTTTCCATTTTGTCAGCCAAATGCATTCAGTGTGAGGACACCCCGAGGCATCTACAGCAGCCTGAAGGTTAAAATGTCAAACTTTTTCCATATGCAGTTTCACACAGTAAGACTACTATACATTGCCGCTACTCTATTTGCTGGGGTTTTCACTCCCTATTCCTCCAGAGCCATTATGATGTTAATGAGAGAACTGTAATGATGCCATTCACATTATAACAAGCCTGATGCGATGTCAGAGAAAGGGGCTTTTTATACAGTTCCAGAATGCCTCTAAAAACCCAAACTTAAAAATAAAATGCCCACGACTATCAAGCTGCAAATCTCACCGAGACCAATAGAAACAAGGGAATAGGCTTAAGATGGGGATGGCTATTCCTTGTTTAGATCTGGGTTTGTACCCAAGTCCTGCAGCAGGTTCAGTCTTTATCGTATAACGCGGAGCGTTTTCCATTGCATAACAACATGACTTGAGGAGAGAAGAACGTTTCTTAGCTGTGCCATGCCATTGTTAACATCTGGATTGCAGTGCTTAGAAAACAAAATTGCCATCTTTTTGGCAGCTGTTACCTTTCTGGCGTTTCAGAAAACTTACAATGCAGAAGCAATCAGGAATCCCACTGCACACAGGCTGTGCAGACCCACCGTCTAAGGAAGCAATGGCAGCTGATGAGAGAAAGGGGAAAGGCATAAACACATACCCAGACTGATGCACCTCCCTTAAAAACAGCCCCCCCAACTGTATCACCTATCAGCTATTCCAGGCTAACCTCTTTGTAAACTATCTGCTCTTCATGGTTGATGCAACAAAGTTTGGTGCCGCCAACTTAGCTGAGGGAGGCAGAGCATCCTGTGGGCAAGAGCGTCATGGAAAAGGGCATAAAGGCTCCCCTGGGAGCAGCAGATAAAGGCATGAGGACGCCAGCATCACTGGCAAAGAGAGCAGAGCCATGCTGTAGAGACAATGGTGGAGTGATGACAGCTATGGCAGAACTGTGACAACCTCACATGGGAAAATAAAAGACTGGATGGAGGCAAATAAGGAGGACAGGCAGGAGGTGGCTTGGCTCTGACCGCAGCAGCAGACAGGGAAGAGGATGTTGGGAGCTTGTGCTTAAATAGATCAAACTGGCTGCTATGTCACAGGTTCAAGGAGGAGGAAGTTACAAACAGAGATGGGAGATAATGAGGGCTTTGATTAAAATGTTTATTGTTTGGATAGATATGCATGGAGTTGGAGTAACGTTATGAATGAAGCAGTGGAAACGCTGGGGACACCTAATCGAAGCATACTGGGGCAGCCCAGTCACAGGAAATGAAAGCAAAGGATCAAAGACAATCCCTGCACTCAGAGCTCCGGAGGCAAGCTGAGCAGCAAGGCTGCAAGAAGTGGAAAAGCCTCTAGAACTGGCCATGATGGATTTAAATTGAAAATTGGACTTCCAAGAGACAGCCCATGGTTGGGAGCAGACAGAGCTCTCTTATTGGTATAAGATAGCTGAGGAGAACTGCATCGTGCCAGTGCAAAGCAGTGCCTGCTCTGTGGTGAGGGAGATGGTGACCACGAGCCAGAGTCAGCAGGGAGGCAGCAGGGGGAAGAGGGGATTGAGGACAGGTGCAGTGAGATTGTGTGGGCCCCAGGCAACGATGATTCTCTGTTTCTTCAGCTGTACCTCTACCAGAAAGGTATATGACACCATCTAACAGAGCAGGATCCAAGGGTGAGATGAAAGGGTTAAAGCTGGCTGGAATAACTAGACTGGTAGAACAACAGGTCTGTGTGCCAACAGGGTCAATTCAACTTTTCATCCTTCGGAGGTATAGATAAACTATAGACCTGCCAACTCCAGTGTTTCTCCCTGTATTTCTTGGCCCTTACTTCAGGGAATTTCAAGGAATCCACTGGGGTTTTTTCCTTTTGTTTTTTCAAACCCCCCCCCTTTCTTTTTCTAGAGCTGGACTTACTGTTTGGTGGAAAAGGAATTACCTTGAAATCAGGAATTCATTTCTGTGTCAAGATACAGCCATTCCATGGAAGTTTTTCAAAGGTATCTTCACTTAACTTCCACCCTAATTTAGATTATACAACTCCAGATGCTTAAGTGCCTTTTTCTCAAGACAGCATTCAGAGCAAGTATCTCTCTAACCTTTCTAATTCCCACATGCTAATTTTTTGTCTTTACATACTTTTCAGTTGAATTGTTCCCAGAAAGAGTTTATGGAGTTACTCTGGGCCAGTATGTCAAAGTCCCCTGGGTTTCAGTGAAAAAAAGATTTAAAAGAAAATCTCCTCTTGGATTCTTAACACTTGTGCTTTCTCCTGCTTCTGGTTTCTATGAAGCAGAAAGTTTTTGTACTGACAGAAAAGATGTTTCCACTCGTATTTCTGTGTAGGTATATGTCACGTATCAGAACTCTTGGTAGCCAATATGCAATGAACTCTTAAATGCTGCTTCTAACAGTTAAAGTTTTCCCCAGAATTTATGCAAATATATGAAAATGCAAGCGAAATTGCAATTTATTTTGCCACAGGGCTCTGGCAGATATGAAAAAAGGTGCCATCACATTTACTGCAGCCATCTCCCTAAGGCTGCTTTGCCTGCCTGGTCTGGGAGAACAATAAAGCCCCATGGTATTCATTTCAGTAAGCATAAATATTTTTTCCAGTGTTCTTAGCCAAAATGTCTCATATGCTCTCTGCCTCCACCCCGCTGGTGGCTGCGTGGCCTTGCTCGACATAAAAAACTCTGTCCAGGATCCACTTAGCTCGGCGGGGGTTTAGTTTGCAAAACGCTTCAGTATCCTGAGGGCAAAAGGTGCTCCTCTGGCTGCAAACTGTAACCGAGAGCATTTCTGATTAGTTAACCTTTGAGAGGGGTTTTAACACTGAATAGGTGCTCAGTGTTATTGTTGGGACTGAAGTCAGAGAGAAAAAGGAGTCCCGGTAGTCAGGCGGGGCTGAGAAAAAGCAAAGCCCTGCTGTTACATAAGGAGACTTCCCAAATCACCAGGCAGTTCTCATCACTTGTTCTGGAACAGAGGTACCAATTAAAACCGCTTCCCCACTCAACTTTCACTCCGGTGCACAGCACATGCATGTCACTGGCACCGTAAATGAGATGGTTTATGGAGTTAATTATATTGCACTCTTCACTTTTTGTCTGCTGAAGAAAGTAAACAAAACAAACACAAAAGTGTTTTGGAACAAAGAGCGAGTTGTCTCCCACTTTGCTGTGTGCTACTTTCCATGAAGAATGAGAGCTATTATTATTCTTTTACAAGTTTCCTTCTAAGGGAAATAAACACCAAAGGTAGGATTCCAAGGAAATGACTCACAAATATTGGCAACAGGCTCTGAAAATTGGATCCAGTCTTCACAAAAGCCTTTAGCAGAATACTAAACCCTGTTATTGCAAAATAAACTTTTCCCAGATGAGCTCCACATCAGCTCTGCGAGTGTGAGTGTGTGAGTGTGTGTGTGTGTGTGTTAGCACTCGGAGACAGGAACAGAACCCATTTCTCACGTCTCCCCTTCTTCCCTCTGGGGCACTGCTGCTGATGCCATTTTTAGCTGGATGCTGGAAATCTTTAATAACCGACTGAGTCATCCTCGGGAGAGGGAGGGAAAGGGATGTGCCTCACCTTGCCGAGCAGCAGGCTGCCCGCCGGCCGTCCCCACCCAGAGACCCCCGGCAGAGAGGGCCGGGCAGACGATGTCCTACAAGCTGATCTACAAGAACTGGCAGGAACCTTTATCCTACAGCTGTAAAAATGAAGGGCAGAGCAGAGAAGGAATTTTTTTTTTTCAATCCCCTGACATTGCATCGAATCCAGCAGGGCAAGATCAGCCTCTAATAATCTGTTTTCAGTCACTGAGTTAGCCTTTCAGATGCGCAGAAGGTAACCATGCACCGTGACTCATATTTTATTTCTTAATCAGGAATCCCAGGAACCAGGAATGCAGACATTGAAAAATCAGACAGCTGAGCAAAATCAGTGCGGCAGGATTACCATCTGCAAACAGAACAATCTACTTTGCATATTTATTTCTCAGCTGTTTAAAATTTTGAATCATAAATGCATATTCTGTATCACTTGTAATGCATACACTCTAAATCGCTCACGCTCGCTCATGTTGGTTTGGGGGGTTTGTTTGTTTGTTTTGGTTTTGACGATTTAAATCTGGTTAGACAAGAGCGACAGAAATTGCAAACCTTACACAGAATTCCTTTGTTGCTTGGTTCTACTTAGACAAGCCTATTAAATGAAAGAAGCTGGTCCCCTCATTCATTTCCTTTGCAAATTCCTATTTAACCACTCCAAATCGAGATGAAACAAACGGTGATGCTGGTCCAGAGTCAGATTTTTTTTTTTCCAGAAAGTCCCTTTACAGCGTGCCTGAAAGCAACTGGCAGCCAAGTACCTACTTAAGACTCTAAAGGCTGCATTAGTGGAAGTTTTGCGTCTGGTTCAAGGCATTGCCAGGTAGTTTCTAAAGCCTGTAATTCACTAAGTGTCCAACAGACACAGCTTCCAACAGGACCTCTAAGTAAGGAACGATGTTTATATAGACTGTCTGAGACGTTTGAATTGTGCTGAACTCCAGCCATCGCTCAACCAGTTATAACCAGCTGTCAGGGCTGGGAAGGAAACCAGGATAAACCAGTGTGGTGTCGCCTTCCCGAATCTGCTGGCAGGGTGGCACAGCAGGCTGGGAGGTAGGAGCTGCTCGGACCCCACCTCACTGCAGCGCTAGTGGGTGAATTTTAATATTCATCATTGCAAGGCTGCTCATTTTAGTGACAGAAAGGAGGGATCAGCTGGGAAGTGGCGGCTGCTGCAGGGAAGGCAATGCAGAGGGATAAAGCCAAGCACGTGATAGAAAACATTTAGAGATCCACAAGTCAAAAATCACTGTAATCACTTTGGCTACCCACTTTCTCAGTCTTTTGTTGTGCTCAGCTTTTTCTGCTTTCCGGAATCCTCCTGAAGCAGCCAGAGCAGCCACAGCCACAAGCGTCCGGCCAGGATCCAATCCTGCTCAGGCACCACTGCTTCCACCCCTCTGTGTTCTGTTTTTCCCTGGACAAGGGAAAATAGCCCTGAACGTCTGCCTGAGTTGAGACATCTGCAGGGAGCACCTTCCAGGAAGGACTCTCACACATCTTGTAAAGATTAGGCACAATAAATTTAGTTACAGGATAAAAATCTCCCAGCCACAACGATGTGGCATGACTGCAGTGAGGAGCTGGAAAGGAAGGAGAATGGAGAGAGCCCACCTTGCTATGGGACACAGTGGGCGTTGATTTAAAAGCATATTTAAAAATGTTTTCATTCCATAGTAGATACTTGCAATGCCCACAAAATGCCTTAGAAAAAGAGAAATGTCTAAATAATGAAAAGATTATAAAATTATGACACCAGTGCTGTTGAGCATCCATTTTTTATGCACAATGTAGCTCATGAGGCAACCAGGCAGCACACATGACCTACAATCAGCAGGAGATGCTTTTGGCAGGGATGGATTAGTCATTCACCCCTGGGCTCTGGTGACATCTCCTCAGAGAAAGGCTTTCTGGGGTAGCCTCACAAGCTGCAGTGTTAACAGAACATATAAAATTTTGATGCAGAACTTCATATTTGACTGATTTTTTTTTTTTTCATTTCAGCATTTGGGTCAATTCTTACTTGCATGACTTTGCCCATTCATTTATCAGTCTGCTTGCCAGTGTCCCTGTTTTCAGACTTCAACTCTTATGACCTATAAGAGCAAGCAAAAAAAGATCAATTTAATCAAAATTTAACAGGCTTTATGTTTCAATTTGCAACTCAGACCCGAAAATACTAAGTTTTTTTTTAAAAATCAAGCATTTTAAATTCAGTTTTCATTTTAAGCCCAATCTATTGATTTAATTGCTAAGGGAAAAGTAATCTCTAAATATTTATATCATATGAAATAATTATGCAACCACTGTCCTTGGATGGATAATATTCTGCTAAGATCTGCATTCAATTATTTAGCTGGTGCTACAGAAAGTGATTATTCCTTTTACTTGAGCAGCAGCTTAAAAAAACTTGACGTTGTTCTGAGAATTAGTTTTCAATTAGAGAACTGTTTTGAGGCGTGTGTCCTCATGGAGGCTGGGAATTGCAGCTCTCTGATCCACACCAGAGGTTCTTCCTCCAGCACTCGCAGTTGGTCTTTGTCAACACTTCGTTTTTCAGGAGTCCTTTTACTGCCATGAGCAGGGACTGTTTATAAGGACAGTGCAGTCCCATGTGGGTGACACTCCCAGGGACCAGGAAGGACCAGGTGTCCTGGCAGAGTCTCCAGTGCATGCTCTGGGCAGGAAGTGCAGATCCAGGTGTGTGTGGAGAAGGGGAACACATGGGTGTGCTCCAGCTGGAGCAACCCAGCTCCCTGCAGGAAATTCCCCCTGCTCTACACGGGTGAAAGGAGCGCAGGAAACCAAGTGTTGGGCCCCGCACTGGTGAAGAGAATTTATTTTCCTCTGTCCCAGACCTGAGCAGTCTCCAAAGTCCAGAAAGGAAGGCTGTGTTATATGTGGGAGGGACAGCACTTTCAGAGCAGGCTCTGGTGCAATGGCAATTACTCAAAGCTGTTCCTGCTCGCCTGCTCCAAAACCTCCTCACAGCTCCTGCACAGCTGTGTCAACCCTCTTGTTTATTCACATGCTGTGTCCTGGACCATATCTGAGCTCCAGGGACTGGGAGATGCCTAAGCTAAGTCCTGTGAAGTTTTCTCACTGCTATGAGTAATGGCTAGGGACAGGCGATTGCTTTGGTTGAAACAAACCTGTGCAGCAATACTCATGGTTTCAATGAAATGCACTACTCCCCAGATTTAAGAAAAAACAACCAAACAAAAACAAAAACAAAACAAAAAACAAACAAACCCCAAACACACACACACAAAACCACAACAGGAAAAAGAAAAAGAAGACATGGGGAAGCAGTTGTGTATTCCTTTATATTTTCAAGGTTTGTACAGTGTATTGATACTCACTCCAGTGTCCATATCCACATTCACCTACATCTGCAGCAGCAACAGCAAAGACACTGTATACCCAGTTCTTCTCAAGCATGCACTCTGGAGCAGAACAGTGACTCTTTTTTTGCTAAAAGGAGAGGGATTTTTAAACTTCAATATCAGTTCATCCATCAAACCACCAAGAAAAACAGAATAATGATCAGCTTCAGTTCAATTATTCAGTTGAATCATTTTTGTCATTGCAATGAAATTGCAGTATGAACTCTAAAATAAAATTTAGATCTCATGTTAAATCTCTGAAGTATTTTTTGGCTCCAGTTTAGCTGCTGTTCCATGATAATGAATCAAAGATTCATTTCCTTCCCATGTCTACCTCTTCTTGACACATTCCTGCTCACCATCCCTCTCAGTTACACATGCTCTCTGCTTTTCACAAAAGGAGGAAAAGACTTTCCTCTCTCTGCTTCCAAGGACCAGACGGTGCCAGCCCAGCTCCCACTGAGCAGTTCCTCAAGCTCACCTCGCTCCATGAATAGTTCCACTGAGCGCAGTGGGATGGCTCAGCCCCAATAAAGCTGGCACAACCTGGCCTCCAGAAGAAAGACCCAATCAGTCCCAAGACAAAAACAAGCTCGAAACAACCGTGCAGGGCACAGCTCCGAGAGGCACCAGCCCAACTTGGGGACAGCCAGAAGAAGGTGCCAAGTTTCTGTTACATCCCAGGAGAAGGCTGCACAAGGTTACCAGAGGATTACGCAGAACTCTAAGGGAGATTCTCTGGCAATTCCGTGCTTGGGCAACTCGTTATTATGAGCTTGGGAAATACATCCTGGTTGTCTTTAATAGGAATGCATTGCAACCTCTGAAGGATTTATCATCTTAAGAGATAAATCCCAACAGCTAAAAATCTGGATGCTGAGAAATGTACCATTCAATTACAAAGCAAATTATATGGGTCTCCTGTGTGTGGTTCTGCTCTAAAATAGCATCAGCAGCTTCCTACTACTTTGCAGCCATGAGAGCAATTCCTTTACTTAGAGAAGCACACAGTAAATCAGAAATAAAAGGTCCTCAAGAAAAATATCTTGGCAGCAATTCCAGATCTGAGGGGCACAAAAGGGGTTAAAAAACAGCAGAGCATAGCCAACAGTTGAGAAATAAATCAGTAGAAGTTATTCTGGGAGCCAGTGGGTCACAGTAAGTTAAACTGTGTACTATGTTTGTTGTCTGAAATTATTCCAAAAGCAAAATTATTCCAAGAGAGAAGGATAAATATCCTGGAATAATCCAAACCAAAAATCAAATATAAAAGGAAGAATCTCACTGGATTCCAAGTCCATGTCATCTTGAAGGAATTAACCACTTGCCCAGGTTTTGCTGTCTACTTGTTTCTAAGGACAAAGACTGGAGAGGAAAGCATTAGGGGAATGCAGGGAATCTCAGACAGGGCACTAAAACTGAGTTACTTATTCAGTTTACATACTGTGCATGTTTTAAAATAAAGTTTATTTTACCTTCCAAAATCTAATCCTGCTAATACAGAACACATACTGTGTTTTAAAGTATGCTTGTACAAAGGAAGTACTACTTTAATAGAAGCCCGAAGTTAAATACATAAATTTTAATGCAGATTTTGGCATTGAGGTTCGCTCTCAGGCCCACTATACTCTGCAGCAGGGCACTGGTTGCCCTAAGTATGATTCACCCAGTACCACTTGAGCCATTCCACCCATACAGGTGTAAATGTCACAGCTTGTAATAATTCCAGAGCTCCTGGAGATACTGGGTACGTCAGGTCCTTTTCTGTCAATGTGCTAGGAACTACACACCCACTATGGGCTTAAAACCAAAAGTAAATGCATACTTTAAAAAGGTACAAATAAGCCATTATCTCTGCTAGTTTAGCAAGAATTTAGCTCTAACAGGTGGCATTACAAAATCACTGCTGCTCTCAGGGGCTGTCCTGGTGCAAGGCAGCATAATGCATCCTCATTTCAAGTCCCATATTGAAGGATTTAAGCACCCATATAAAGTTTGACTTTAATATTTTTTTTAAATCTCTGAAGTAAATACTTTCATATGCATTTTAAAGGCTGTTGCTTTTAAAGGGACTTCTCTGATTCAGCTGATGAAGTATCCTGCACCAAAGGTGGTTTAAAATAACAAAACGTGACCCCCTCTGTTCACACAGTAACTTACATTTGGGCTTCAGCTGGCTGACACAATTCTTTTCACTGAGAGCTTCAAAGGCAAACAATTCTAGTATCTGTAAGGCATCAATTTCCCCTCATGTTTAGGCTGCCAAGGACTCTTCCAGTCATGCTCCTTTCTCCAACCATTAGCTATATTTAGAAATGAACATATGTAAGAAATCCAGAAGAACTTATGGATATGGAAATACCTATCTGTGGAAAGCAGCAAGTCTGGAGACCTTCTTCTCGTCCAGCCTAACTGAACAGCTTAATAAATTAATTTGAAATTATTCTGCAAACCAGCAGGATTTTTGA
Source organism: Aleadryas rufinucha (assembly GCA_013397815.1). NCBI lineage: Eukaryota > Metazoa > Chordata > Aves > Passeriformes > Aleadryas > Aleadryas rufinucha. The sequence goes on from VZTH01018656.1 coordinate 598,610, forward strand.
GGCTAAAAGAACAGGGAAGAGATCCCCAACTTAGTTGAATCTAATGTAAGTCAATTCAAGTTAGTTCAGGATTTCTTTACTTGCTTAGTGGTTATTTCCCAGTACTGATGTGAGGGTTATTACTAAAATACGTGGGCCAGCTACTCCTCCTACAGGTCAACACACTGAGATCTTCCTTGGTAAGAAAACGGTTCTGGTGTTTCAGAAGGTGGCATATTTTTTTCAATGCCCCAGCCTGATTACAGGCACCAAATTGTTTCTGGAAGCAAACGAGCATTTTCTGCTGCCCCTTGCAGAAGGGAAGAAACCGTGATCTCGATTGTTTGCATTCATTAAAGATCCTCTAACACATTTCACAACAGTAGGTTCTTTAACCCCAAGGCTTTGGCCAAATTCCAACTCAATTACTGTCTACCTGAAAATTCTCCCATTAAATTAGGACTGATGGATTTGTCTCCTCCCTTAAACTGGTGAGCAGCAGTGGCTTGAACTGCGAAGAGCTTTCTAGGCTTCATCTTCAGACTGGCTGATTTTTGGGGTTAGGAACATCAACACACCCACCTGACCCAGGACTATATACCAAAATTAGTATTTGTTAACGTTCCAAAAGGACATTGATTAATTAATTTTTTAAAAGTGAAAAGCACAACTACACATTGCACCAAAAAAAACCAAACTGGAAAAGATCACGTGCAATCAACTTGCTGAGAAATCCACTGACAAATGGAGTTAGTGGATACAAGTGAAGGCTGAAGATCTAACTGCAGACCACCACGATGGGTTAACATTTTTTCAGATCCATCCCTGGCATAAACAACAACATTCCTACTTTTGGTACAAGGCAGAAATGTTTGTCATCCAGTGGTTACATGGACTATAAATTCATTGAATCACTTTACAGCTTTTGTTCTTTTGATGGCAGCATTTGCTGAGGATGCTTAATTTGGTTTGTCCAGAATGACAATGAACAGTTTAAGTGCATTCTGTATTTCAGGCTCTTGATGCAGTCGATCTTACACCACGTGTCTGCCTTCTGAGAAAGCTTTCAGTGAAATGTTCTGCATAATTAGAGAGGGTGGGATATGCACTCAGAGAACAACTCCTCGAAATATTTCTGGCAGTGAAAGGTTTGCCTAAGGGTGGATCACCCCATTCCATGGAAAAGCCAAGAAGGGAGTGGAGCAGCAGGTCTGTGGGATGTGCAGTGGTTTGGGTACCAGCATCCTTGGATCTTTACAGGTTGTCTGGGAACACCTGCTTCTGAATTGCCTTCAGGAATTGCTCTCTCTCGGCTCCCTAGTGGTGCTGATGTTCCCACGTGGTCACATACAACCACCCTTCCTCCCAAAAGGCTCCCCAGGGTCCAAGCAGCAGCAGCAGCAATCCTTCTACTGCTCTTGTGTCAGATTAAAAGGACAGAATTTTAAAATATGACATTGCTATACATTTTCTAATTGATTTCTTTTAAAAGGATGCATTATTATACTAGAAACAAGTGGAGATTTCTGTCCCATCGAAATGACTCTCTGGTGTTCTAAAAGTATTTAGATCCATTTCTGTTCTGCCTGCACCTATGGATTTCACTTCCAACAACTTTTACAAGATTTTTTTCAACAGAAGATGAGAAGTGTTTGGTTATATTCCAACAGGCAACAGTCAGCAGTGTAAAATGCCTCCATGCTCAGAACAGCTTCCTCAGGTAGTGATTTCCATGTCATTTTAGCTGAGATAAGCATGGATTGCTGGGGAAGGACAGCTCAGCTCCAGCTGTGCACTTCCACCCCCCTCCCTGCGCTGGAACTCATTTAGGTTCCAATTCAGTCACATCAGGGAACTGATCTCACTGAAAACTTTTTTAAAGTCTTTTTAGGTTTTATCCTGATCCTTCAGTGACTCTAGCTGATAGTATGCATTACTGAGAGACTGCAGAACTAAGGTATTCAGCAAACCTATTTGGCATGTTTAAGCATAAGCAGAAAAGCATTCCTCTGGATATAATACCATGGGCAGCAACTTCTATATAGTAACGCTTTACAAAGTATTTCATCCCATCTTTCAAAGATGAGCATCAGTTTCACCGATTAATTTAATAGCATGCCACATCATTTACTGCCTGGATATATCAGTGACGTGGAAGAAAAAGGGAATTTTAGCAAAGAGAAGAAGGATGGCAGTGCTGTGGGTGACAGCACTTTGTATTCGCTGGCAAGGCCCGTGTGAAGAAGTTCAGTTAAAAACCGAAATGAGGAGACACGGAACGACTCCATCAGAGGTGTCTGCTTGGCTGCACGGTGACAGATGGCAAAGGCTGAATGGTTAATGCCATTTCTCAGCCTACTGGCCTGGCTTGTGCTCCCAAGTGTTTTACACGGTCTCAGGAAACTGCAGCCAGCATGTGTGATGATTTGCCACTGAGGCTTACTAAGATCTAGCTACATATTCATGACCTTTAGCCTAGCTGACTGATTTGGAGCTTTATCAAACAGCTGATTATGTGGCTTTTCCTTTTCCTGCCTATTTTTTTTAAAATATAAATATGAATGAATTCTGCATTCAGTATCTCCCTGATTTCCTAAGAATGCCAGACATTTTCCGGTGAAGGCATTAATTAGCAAAGGCTTGTGTGACTGACGTTTCAGTCTATTGGTACTCCAGGTCTCTGCAGATGAAAATGCTGTGGTATCATGGGAGATGTGTGCTTAACTCTAACAGCAAATGGAGTACAAATCTGGTCTGCTTTGGCAGATTTTAAACCTGCTCCTTTTCTGAACTGCTGAACCACTGCAACAAGAACTGATATGACAGGACATAACTTTAGATTTGATTACTATTATCTCTTACACCCACACTCATTACATTTGTAAAGCTCAGTTGGCCTGGTATTCTGAATTTCTGTTTGCAGTTAACCTTTAATTGCAAACACTGGGCCACAGTGATTCAACTCCCTTCATCACAGTTCTTGAAACCAGGACTTTCTTGGGCAGGAATGGAAGATGAAGTTTTCTTACTTCACACTAGCAAAATTAAAAGCAGAATATAATTTTTTGCATAATGCAATGAAATAATATGAAAGGCTACGAGGGGAAATTTTATTCTGTCTCTAAAATATACATATTAGTTCAACATGATCTTACACAATTTGACAAGAGGATTTTCATTATTAATAAGATGAAATGTAAGGCTTCTAATTAAGTGGAAAACAAACCAGTGTAAACTACACTCAGAACACACAAACCTATTAGGTTTTAAATTTAATAATAAATCATTTATCTAAAGCCCAGCTGATTTGTTGCATGATGTTACTTGATGAGGGTTTATTTCATTTCTGCATTTTTTTCTTCCTTCTATCCTTACTATTCTTATGCCAAAACAACAGTAAGTTTGGTTTTTTGAATCCCTTTGCTGAAATTTAGCTACTCAAAATGATTATCAGGTGACAAAATGCCTTAGCAAGGGTCTCATTCATTGGGGGGGGCTAATTTACAAGTAAAATGAAATGTCTAATATGAATAGAACACTAAATTAGAACTGCACTGTTGGACTGTAAAAACAAAAATACTAGAGGAAAAAAAAATTGCAAATTTCATCAGGAAAAATGCTAAATAACCCTTGCCCACAGGAACCTTCAGAACCAAGTAAGTAGCGACTTCCAAAGGATTTTAAATACTATCTAATGTGGAATTTGCCACATGAAGACAATTACTCAAAGAAAACCTGTGACAGGTTAAGTAGTTAATCTGCCTAAAAGTGATGTAACTTGGCTTTACCTGTCTGAAGCAATTACTGTTTCACAACAAACTAATTACCAACTATGAGCAATGCACATAATTCTGCTCAGTTACTTGTGTGAAACATGGGTGAGTACAAGGTACCACACATGCAGCTGAAGCTGTGTAGTAACTCTTTCTTCTGTGATCTTTGAGTAGAAAATGGCTGTTCATAATTGGTGACCAACTACCAGTCTACAGATTCTATTTCACTAATTCTGCCATGTTTTCACAGCTTCTCAAATCCTCATTTTAAAGAGACTATTTTTCATATTTTTACCTATTAACAGATCTTATATAATCTGGAGAAAGACATTCCTGGGTTGCTACTTTTTTTCTGACAGACAAGGATACCAAATGTCTGGTGACATCTTCTAGGGAATACGGTCACAAGTGCTCTGTTCAAAGTTTCCCAAACACCAAATATGTAGCAGTCTGTATATGGAATGCCACATTATTTTTAGGTGCACAGCCTTTGGAAAACGCTAGCCTTAACAGCAGCAAGTACCATTTTATCTTATTTGCAGGAGTCCCAGGATTTGCACAGATGATGATGGTCCAGAGGATCAGGATCATACAGCAAAGAAATGCACCCCTCTCTCCACTTCCATCGGGTAAAAGTCACTGGGCTATGCTCCTTTCATCTGCAGAAATGGGAAGAAACAATAAAAGTTTTTGATACTAAGTGTTCCCACATTCAGGACAGAAAAAAATGCTTTAATTGTTCTAACAATTCTTTTTCCATGCATGCTAGTAGGTATTAAAACATACATATATTCAGACACCTCCTAAAGCTGAGCTGCCATGAAAGTCCAGAGAGCTTTTTTTCTAATAGGTACCACAAAAATCATCAGAGGACAGTACAGAAGATCTAAGCTGGGTCACAGTAAAATTACAATTGTTTCTTATGGCAAGTGTTCCTTCATGTTTAAATCAAACCTCAATTATTTCATCCTATTTATTCCTTAGAAAGCAGAAGTTAAGCATAAATATGTTAGATGAGACCTTTTCTGAGAAATGTATGTGGGACAAAGAAGTAAAGAGAAGCACAGATGACCCCAGAAGAAAACTGTATAAAGTCAAACAGAATGATCACCTGAGTGTGTCTTTATTTGCCAGTATACACATCATATTTGTTAGAATATTGTCACACTGGTTAATTTTAAGTTCTCTAAGCAGAAGGTTCATGACATCCACAAAGACTGTGGGGAACAGAAAGGGAATTGGGGAAACTTAGGCAATTTGTAAACAGAGCCAAAATGTGTGTAAGGGCTAGGATTACCTTGCCAAAAATAAAAAATATTTTTTCTTTAATGCAGACAGCAGTTCCAATGGTTGACCAAGTGTTACTACCTTCTGAACAGTGAAGTCTGGTTTTGTTTACAATTTAATGAATTCCAAAGGAAAGTGACAACAACGGGTTTTAAAAGCGATTTTTCCTTTTTTTAAAAATACTTTCCAGCAATTAAATTCATATGCAAAAAGCTGATTTCACGTACAGAAAATACTTTGAAATATCCAAAGTCCTCAAACTGACAAAAATACATTTCACAGAGATAGAGTAAACAAAATACAAATCCACAGCTGCAAAGTTTCAGATATGCAAAATGACTATTTTAATGTTGTGACAGATGCATGGTTTGAAAATATATTATAGCATGTTTCAATCAAACTAACATGGGATCAAAGTTACCTGTGCTGTACAGGTAAATACAACTAAAACCAGCTGGTGGCATTCTGGCTCTCCCCAGAACAGGAATGGGATGTGGATGCTGAAAGTCCAGGGTTTTTTTTACAGAAAGAGAACTGACAACATTAAACTGATCTCGCACACTGGAAACCCTCAAGGTTAATATACAGTAGCACGAAAATGATAAAAGTAGTTTTTTGCTAGGTAATAAGAAAGAAAACAAAACAACAAGTATCTGACAACACACAACTGGAGATACCGTGGATACAATGTGACACTTAATTATAAATCCCTCTGGGGATTCAGAGTCTGACACACCATGTGCAGATCTGCACATTCATCGCCAGAGCTCCTGCGCTCACCTGATGTGGACTGAAATGCCACGAAACTTATGTCTTCATCTGGATTATAATGACAGTTTCAAACAAAGTTCTCAGGCTTTAATAAGCTGCATAAACAGCTGCAAACAGTCATTTGCTCTAATTATGTTACTGTCAAAATGTAAAAAAAAAAAAAAAAAAGAAAAGGAAAAAATTTTTAGGGGAATTTTAATTACTGCTTATTCGATTTAAAAAAGGAACAGAAAAGAAAAGCAGCTCAAGGAATACTGAAAATCAGTGTGAATTCAGTCACAGGTATTAGTTAAGGGCACCAAGGTTCTGTACAGAAATGAAAGTATGAAAACAAAAACAAATTCAAGAAAGGAAATGAGCACTGATACTTCACGTCCAAAACATTTAGCAAAAATGCCTTTTTTTTTTGTTAATGCATATAATTAGGAGCATGGTTGATAACATGACTGCAATGTACCCATTTTCTACAATATTTGACTGATATATAAAAATAATTCTATGACTTCTGAGACAAACAGGACTTGCAAATATAACCTATTCCCGTTAAAACTGTGCTTGGTGTCTTGGATGTTTAAGGCTATACATGCATTGAAATTTAAGGAATTTTAGGTTGAAACAGTAGTTGAAAACTGTGTTATATTACAGAGGTTGTACAGCAAAGGGACACTGGTAGGAAATGTACGTACGATGCAGCATCAGTCTGTTTGCTTCTGTGAGACCAGCACACACCAGATAATTATTGCACAATATCAGGACTTCAGACACAGGAAAGCCAAATCTGTTCTCAAAGTAGCACACTTCAGATATAGGTATAACATGGTAAACCAAGCTAATCCGACAGCACTGACTGACTGATATTTTTGTTTGTGATAGGATTTTGATTAAAATGCACCAAGAAACACAATCCAAACACTTTGCTACTGATACAACAACACACATCCAGTCAGAAAAGAGGTATTTGGAATTCTCAGCTGGGAGTCACATTTACAGAAGCCTATTTTATATTTGTTAACAGAGATCCATCATATCATTTTTGTCTTGAAGTAATTGCAAGTCCAAACATTATCTGTCCAAATAATTAGAAACAGACTTGGTTCTTTGGTTAACACCATGCGACTTACATCAGACACAGGAATCAATTAAGAATAAACAGCCATACGAGGAAGTTTCTTGGACGGGGGGTGGGGTGGGGGCGAAGAAGAGAAGGGGAAAACTTCAGATTCAAAGAAATGCATTGTGTTAAACTGAACTGCCCTTTGGATCCTCCCGGACTAGGAATAATCATTTAAAGACATCTCTTCGGTTGCAGTGACATTGCTTACACACCATAACTTCAGTTTCTCTACATATTAAGTTTTATACAAAAGAAGGAAGGCACCGAGTGCATCGGTGACGTACAGGCAATATAAAAGTATGCAAGAAAATGCTACATACTGTATATTTCATATCTTTTAGAAATGTGGTGAATGTGTGCTATCTCTATGCAATAGAATGCTTCACAAATCCAACTCCTTATATCCCAATGAAAGAATGAATCCAAATGTGAAAGACATTTTAATAATCTTGCTGGTAACAGCACAATTCAGTATTTGTATTCACTAAGATCAGTTATTAGCTTATAGTCACCAGAAAAACAAGTCCAAAATCACTGAAGATCAAGGGAACTATAATCTAAAACTATACTTTGGGACAGAGCCAGCAGCCTTTACTCATGACAGATGTCCCACTAAGAATGGAGAGGAGGCTCAGTTTTCCCACTGTTATTCATGTTAATAGCGCCTTTCTCTGAGACATCCCCAGGAATAGATGGAAGTGCTTACAGGGAAAGGTCCTACACAACATGAACAACATCTGGTTAAACCAGGACCTGAGTAAAAGGCAGAAGGTTCAGGCCCTTAGTCATTATATTAGCACTTTTGATTGCGTTAACAGTGATATAGCTTGCTCATAGAGCATTTAATTTTACATTGTTAAATCATCTTATACAAAAATAGGTAAGAAAGCTCTGTAAGAAAGTATATATACTATATAAGGAGAAATCTCTCCTTAAAAAAGCAAATAAAGGGAAAAATTGAATAAAAGGTTTCACTAATTACACTTTGTCATGAAAATCACATTAAAAACATTTATCATAAACGAAACAGTACTGAGCACTAATGAACCTTGTGGTTTACTGGAAAGGACAGCAAACTAGCTGTATAGTAAAAAAAGATCATTGCTCTAGCTCCTTTTTTTGTAAATAGTCCCTAATACATTCAGCTGCTTAGAAATTTTCTTAAAATGTCATAATAAGCCATTTGCAAAATTGACTATCAAAACTGTTAAAGCCCTGCTCCTTGCTTGTACTATGGCCTAGAGATTACATCTCAAAGCTATGATAATGCTTCTAGTTAATTCTGCAAATTCATTCAAACTCATGCTCTGGAAATGAACCAAAAGTTAAAAAGCAATCCACTTTAGACCCTCAGCATGCAATCAGCGTCCACGGGGTTTGCAAAACACAGCAAAAAAATTATATTGATACAATGGGCAAGACTCTTGTCCTCAGATACAAGAGAGAAAAGGATGACATTAATTACATCCCTGAATGTCCATGAGGTATTCCTTCAGTGGTGTGGTATTACTGCTTCTGCTCTCCTGAGTAGGGCCTTTATGCCAACTCGACCAGTAGATGCTTTCAAGGAAATGAATTAATTCTTCTTGCAATAAGACAGCCTTGCCCTTTTTCTGGGCAGAGCTGTCTCCTGATCTGCATTCCTACAGGAGCAGTACCACCCACTCTCCTGGCTCCTGGCACATTCCTCTGCATAAGGACCATGTTTCTGTATCAATCCAGCGTAAGCCTGAACAGCAACACCTGATCCAGCATGCACCAGGCCCATCCATTACTACAGTCACACCACATAAGACCTAAGCTTGCCAGCACTAATAATTGTGCCATATCCAGGTAGACATAATATAAGCAGATACTGGTGCATAAGATCCCTGCATAGTCTGCACAAAGGAAGAAACCCTGCTTGAATTTAAGGAGGGGCAGTGATAAGTTCTTAAGGCTAAACTAATCCATGTCACTGTAGGCCAGTTGGCACTTGCCCTACTCACCCAAGGCAAACAAAAAACCATCTACCCTCTGTAAAATACACTGATTTAGAAGCCACACAATGTCCACGCAGACCAGCGCTGCTCTGAATGCATGAACTCCCACAACTCACATGTCACAGTTCCTCTGAGCACTGCTCTCCGAGGGCCACAAGGTTCCAAGAGCGGAATATGAGTCACTGTTGCTGCTACTGTACAAAGCCATCTCTTATTTTAATGCTCTTGCTCTCAGATGACATCTCTTCAATGGGTGTTGGTGATTCACTGACAAGGAAATGCTCCTGTGACTTCTCCCTCAAGAACTACCATGAGAACAAAGTAGTCTGACATCCAGCTGTGATGTACTACAAAATCTAGCAGTTGAGTTAGAGACCAAAAAACCAAGACATTCTTGATGGCTCCTTCTAACAATAAACATTGCTGAATGTTCCAGTTAAAATGATCAAGATGTTTAGGAACTGCTTTAACGTTTTTAATAACAAGTTTTAAAAATATTTCAAAAGCTGAGGAAAAGAAGAAACAAAAATAAGAGATAATGATTAAATAACAAGTTTGTGACAGTATCCGGATGTTTGGTTTTCTGCCTTCATTCATATTTGAAATCATATTTGACTGTGTTGCAGGTGCCAGGCTGTACCATCCCTCTAACCTACCAATCCTATTGCTCTTCACTCTTCCAAGGTGAGGTCTGCTCTCCTCTTGAAGCCCATGGGCTCCTGTCACTAACATTAATGGCAGGCAGGCATACACATCAGTGGGAAGATTAAAAGGATGTTTAGTTATTGAGAATTCAGCTTCAGGAGGAAGTCAGTCTGCCTTACAAGTGACAAGCCATGATTTTAAAGACTGCTATAAACAGGACAGCTTTTCTTCATCCAGGAAGGTGTGATAAGTAGAGGGCTCAATACAACTCTGAGCTCAATGAAAGGGCGTTCTGTTGTTAGCTTCAGGTTGAAACAGCGCAGGCTGAAAGGTCTCCCATCAAACCTCATTCCCTGACCTTATCCCAGACTTTTTGTTAAAATTGGGATGTGTAAGAGTGATCTGTACTCAATTCCTACATGAAAATGTCTCTCTCAAAGAACTTTTCTTCTCCTGGTTTGCTGTATTAAAATTGACGGTTTGCATTTCAGAAATTTTTGGGAGTTGGACAGGTCACAGAAATTTTGCACCAGTACCTTAAAGTACAGTGTGTCTCTGACCTCTAAGGTCCAGTGACTGCCACAGGCAGCTTCTCAGGGCCCCGGGGAGTTTGCAGGAGTGAGTCACTGGGGAGAAAAGAGAATAAATCAAGAACACAAACACAGATCTTAGACAACAAAAGAATTGCTCCAAAGGTGTGAAAATGGGAAGGTACTGATGCTGACACCGCATCTGCCATCGAAGGTCATTGCAAAAATTTACAGGTAAAAATATTTTCCACAGTAAATGCCATGAAATCTGTTTGCAGCTCAAGTATTTTCTAAATTGATAACAATGTTCAGCTCCCATAAAAGCACGTACAATCATTCCAAGGGCTCCCAAAATTTCCAAATCTAATTATTAATGATCTTAGAGGACTTCAATTTCGTTTAGAAATTGTGTCATATTTCTTCCACAGCAGAGCTTACACCTTGCCTCGCTTCTGCCTTTGCAGTCAGACCTCACAGTGCAGCTACAATGTGGATGTCTCACCTCCTGAGCGTGAGGCAGCAGCACAAGGACCAAGCTTTGCATCTTTCCAGTGCTCCCCTCGTTCCCTGTGCCCCCTGGCTGAAGGGGAGCAGCAGGATGGCTCTGCTGCTTCCCTGCCTCCTCGGATGTGGGAGACAGCGACGTCCTGCAGGCGCTGCACAACCTCTCCTCCTTCGGCGCAGTGATTTCGTGCTTGCCTGTCCTGCCCTTCACAACCTTGCCCTTAACAGAAAGGAACTGACCAACTTTTTCACATTTATAATACGTTAGGACAACCTAAGTGAAGTATTCTAAGCACTAAACCAAACAGATCATTTACAGAAAGGACGCAATACTTTCAAGAATAGAATCTGTAAGAACGTCACTGTTCTACAATTATTTAAGGCTACACTGACAGGAAAGAGATTCAATTCAAGATCTGCAATCTCTACATGGTTTGCTGGCACACAGAAAAGTAATTAATTTGATACATTTTTTCAAGTACTTACTGTACTTTTGAACAAAGGCAAAAACCAAAAAGCTATGAAAAAACCACAGCCACCTCTGGGGAAAATACAAGTGCCTCTAATTTGCTACTGATACTTTGTTCTTCAGCAATTCTGTTCAGTGCTTAAGACCTAACTGAATGTACAAAACCACACTGTGTGCGCAAGCCCTTACGCAGGGTTTAAAAAACCCACAACAGCTATACAAATACAAAAGTATAGGTTTGCATAAGCAATAAGAAAAACAAAATTGCAAACAAATCAAATGATAAGAATGGGTTCTAGGAAGAAAAAACCAACATGACAGCTATTGGTACTATAATTAACTCACAAAAAATCCCAAGGCGAATCCAATTATTGGTGTGACTGGTTTTGCACAGCAAATCCATATTCTATTGCCTCAAAATTAAATGTTCATTTCCATTCTTTATACATTCAGTTCCTAGCCTTTGTACAGTATAAATCCAAGTAAACCAATCCTTCTTCTGTGAAGCACGGAGTGGTCTTGGATACTTTAGGAAAAGTCCCAGAGAGAGATTCCTCTTCCCAAATGAGCCCAACACAGAGTACCACAAATCTCTGCTGTCTAAACAGAGATTTCAGTGCCTTAGAAATCTAAATGCTGAAATGCAAAGCTGAAGCAATGCAGCCTACAAACAGAAACCCAAGTCATGACACAGTTTAGTTTAGTTTGGTTCTGTAAGAGGTTATTAGCTGCACCTTCCAAACTCACTTCTTCATTTGTTCAGTGATGATGTTAAGTATGTTCTCCACTGGAATTACCTGATCCAGTTCTTGCTGTTCAATATTGCACATTTTTTTAAATAGCAAAACCCGTACAAAGAGACAACCATCAAGAGACAATTTTCAGGTTTAGGAAAGAGTATCTAAATATCCACAAACAGAATAGATAAAACCACTTCCATATCCAGTGAAAAACTGCTTTTCAACAGCTTCTACATCATTGCTTCTATTATATGGAAAGCTGAAAGGATTGGGAAAATCTGAGCATTTCCTTATGCATATAAAATTAATGTTGATTTTGAATTAAATTCTAGACTCAACGTTACATTTCACAAACTGGACTAACAAAAATGACTGAGAGAGACAACTTGCATTGTATTACTGCAAGACTGCTCCTGTTTAAAGAAAGTTTTTGCATTATTTGTATTTAGTAAATAAAGCTTCTGTAAATGAAGCAGCAGCGCAATATCAGGAGGAAAAAAACCAACAAAGGCCTGTAATAATGTTTAAATCTTTAAATCAACAAAAACTGAAAGCCTGGCTCTGCAAATAAATCCCTCAAAAGACACCAAATAAACCAAGACGTACAATTACAAAATCCCTTAGAAAGGACTTAATGAAATTATTAAATAGTGTGAGAATTTGAGAACCATGTGAAATATCTTTATTACAGCATACTCACCATCACCAGTCTCACTGCACTTGACTGTCTGTATACCCCAAAGCCAGGACTGTTCAAAGGTATTTTAAAGAAATCCAAGAGGAACAAATCTGTTCTAATGAGAACACTTTAGACTAACACCAATTGTCTCAGCAAAATCCAATACTTTTCTACCCACCAAGTGCTAGAAGTCAGTGAGGTCTCATGTTAGTAAGACAACACCATCATTTATAAGAAAAAAGAAATTGCTTGCTTTCTACACAGTAACAATTAAAAATAAGCAAAGCTTGTAATTACAGGCAAAAAGAATATTTGAATTGGGAAGCTTTTAAAAAATATGTTTACTTGGTAATGCACAATTTCAGTAATATGAATTAGATTCAGCAGTCAATAAATTAGTGTGAGTCCAGCTAAAGGCTTTGGGACAAATAGGAATCTCAGAAGCACTGGTATTTCCCCAATTTTAGTGGATGCCACGAGTGTTTATCTGATGGCAAACTTTCTCGTGATACTGCAGCTTCTCAACTGCACCATTAAAAAGCTGTGTTTCCCAACCTGAACATAAGCAAAGCAAACCTCTATTTCGTGTGTGAACATTCGTTCAATTGCTGGCAGATCACTAGAAAAATAACTTACTGATGTTCTCTTCTTCAAGAAGAAAGGTAAAAACTCCTGGTCTGCTCTCTACTCCCAACAAACAGCATATGGTAATTCCTAAAACAGCTCACAAGAGACCTGAATGGATAGCTGTTTCAAGCAAAGCCATAGTATTTTGCATTCCTTCAGAGTAGTTCAACTGCTGCCACTTCCTTCACAGTCTTTCAACCTAACTTCCAACTGCTGACATTTTAAAGAAACCTGCATCAATTTGTTTAATGAAAATATATTTTAGCAAAGTCGTGCTCTATGAGCTTCCTACATTGGAATACATGAATACAGGAAGTGCTTTCAACAGAAAGTTACATAGTTTCACAGTACAACCTGTCTAAGGAGTTTTGGAAGGGACCAAACTGATGATCTGGTCTCTTTGGATTAGGCAGAAGTACAGGCAAGAGGGAAAAACCCAATTTTTGCCATATATAGAGCTCGTTCCTGTCACAGATTGAAGAAACTTTAGTTTGATGTCAAAGTTCACCTGATGCCCAAATGCTAGTACTTTTCAAACCAACTGCGTATCAAAAAATGAAAACTTACTTTACTCCTGGAAAGAAACTCAGTGCAAAACAACAGTATATTTCTATTTGCTATATTATTAAGTGTTCTTTCACCAGTGGTTTGGTGGGTTTTTTTTGCTTTTGCTTTACAGACCATTAACTTTTTCTCAAAGTGCAAACTATTGACCTTTAATCTGAATGCAGGCAGGTCAGAAGCTACAGTATTAAAGCAATACAAAAGGTACACAAGGAGGAGCTTACATTAATTTGGAGAACCTCGCACAAAATGTTTCTGACTTGAAAACCACAAAACAAACCCAAACAAATACAGCATCAGGTGGATGGGGAAGGGACCGCTATCGTATCTGTGTACAGCAAGGCTTCTCTGACACCAAGGAAGTCCATGACACTAAGTGAAGACTCTATATTAAATCCCACCATTTTGCATGTTGTGCATCTTTTATGATGGAATGTTGACCTCAATTTCCATTTTTTACTCCCACAACACATCTGCTGATTGCGACCAGGGACGATCATCTTCCCGGGAGAACAAACTCCCTTAGAACCATGACTGCACTTTCTACCATCCATTACGATTCCAGTAGAGTATGCCATCTACAGACTTGCTGTCCTTTAGATTCCTTCATTTCAGTCCAGTGATTGAGTTCGTCTTCTCCTGAGCTGTTGAGACCTAAGGAAATCCACCCTATCATCTCTTTTCGCTTCATGCTGCGCTTATTGTACACGGACAGTATGAGCGTCACGTCCGAGAGCTGGAACAGTGCCACCTGGAAAACGAAGGTTTCCTTGTACACGGGGTTCGGCTGCCCTCGGCGGATGGAAGTTTTGCATTTGGACATCTCCTGCCCCATCGAGTTCAGCAGTGTCAGCTTAACATAAGTATCTACAAAAGAAGTTACATTGTGGCATGTCAGATACCTTGGAAAGGAAGTTTTGCAGAACGAGGCGTTTACAAGGAACAAGGATATGGTGTATACCAGGGTGGCTGAACACAGCTTAGTTTAGACACACGGAAAGATGACAAGTGAACAAAATATTACAAACACACTAGCAAATGAACTAGCTCCAGTACTTTGTACATGGGTTAAGTTAAAGGTATACCTCATAATCCTCTTCCCATTGACCTCCGTGTTCAGTCTAAACAGCCTTACATTGCATTAACACTGAGCAAGCTCCAACTAGCCACAACACTGTAAAGCATACCACTGAAATTTCAAAGAATACGGATAAATGAAGCGGAATAAAGGCAATTAATGAAGAGGAAAAAAAAAAATGTCAATATGGAGCAATGATACCAAACCAGCCAGGATAAAATGCTTAAGAATAATCTCTGCATGGATGTGGTTCTCATTTTGGGCTTTTCAGTTTTATTTATTTTGAAAACCAAAATGCAGCAAAGTGCATTCAAAGATGGAAGTTTACACAATACAAAAAAATATTAATTCTGAGATTCATTAAGGAATACATTTACTGCATGTTTAAAGAAAAGCAAGGTTTTTCATAATTCAAGATGATTGTTCAAAAAGTAGCTTGTACAGTGCTCTTAAGCATACACTTAAGAAGCTGATGCAAGTAATGTAGTTAGCTCACATTATGTGTTAGCATTTGGGTATAAACCCTTATTTTAAAGCACTATTTTCATTGGACCAAAAGCACCAAACCATGCTCCTGCAGAAGGATGTGCATTTCATGAAGTTAATTATAGGAAATTTAAAATTGTATAAAACAATCTCACATTTCATTTTTATTCCTGTCTTATTCACGTTAATGGATAATATTAATTAAAGAGTGGAGTTTGTTAAAAGAAACACATCGAGTATTTTCATTTTGCAGGTACACTGAAACCCCAACATCCATAATCAGAGATAAATGCAACTTTTGCATTAGAGAATGCCACAAAAAATAAACATATACTTTTATAAACTGGTATGGTAGGCAGCCGTGGATGTTTTACTGCTGGCAAGTTTTCTTTTGCATGAAAAAGACAACATCCAATTAGTTTCTACAGGAACTCACCTCGGATTATATAAACCTGTCCACCTATCAAGTGTTTTAGACAACAGAACAGTCCGTCTGACAACAGGGGGTGGAAAGCAGTAAAAGAAATAATGACCAGATGTCAAGAGTTGGGTGAGAGAGGATCAAAGGTTAAAGTTTAAGAGGAAACACTATTCACTGGAGAGTAAGAACATGAAACCTTAGCAGCATAGATCAGAAAAAGGACTGAACAAGAGGATTGTTAGGTAAAATTTAATGAAATGAAAATTTTGTGCAGTTTTGGAGTAATCTTTAAAAAAAATTACATTGCTTACATAATGGGTTATCTTAGGACTAATAGACACGGGGTTCTAAACCACACTCACCATAGCAAGAATCATGCAAATGACTAAGTTATAGAAGGCTGGGTAAAAATCACTGCATCCTTATCAAACCTTATGCTTTTTCATGCAAACTCCAGCGTATTTTTAAAAACTGCACATAGTAATTAAACTTCATATATATTAAAAGCAATAAAATGAAAAATCATTGAACTGAAAACCAAGATGGTTTTACCCTTAGCTTTTATAGTTACTGGTATTTGATTGTAATACTTCAGTTCGTGAGTAGTGATGAACTTGGGCCAAAGAATGACTCTGATGTGATCTCTAAAAATAGATGAGGGACACATATCTGAAAGTCAACAATGGGTCTCTCTTTAGGATGTAAAGATCTCACTTATTAAAACCCACATATTTATGGATTTAATGTGTGTGTGCATGCACACACACACATGCATTTAATATGCAAAACTGTTTCAACTAAACTTTAAGGAAAGCCGAGAAGCATCTTTTTCTCAGACAAAATATTAACTGTCACACAGAGAAACAAAGATGACATCCACTGTTACTGCCTGCAGTATTGGCCTATTTGCCTGTACTCAATTGCTAAATGAGTTACTATGTAACATATAAATATGCAGCAGGGGAGCATGTACTAGCAAGAAGTAGAAATTTAGTATTCAGTTCATATTTGCTGCAGAAGCACTTCACAAAAATTCATCAGTTCACAACCCTTAGACTACAGAAATGTGGGAAAGAATAATTGTTTCCATTTCTATCACAGTTCCTCAACATATGAATGAAAACTGAACTGCTCAATGTACTTTGCAGCACTTCGCAGGATTTTGGACCACTGACAGTCCAAACAAAAAATGTGACCAGGACATTTCTTCATCATCATCACATCATCATCATCACATCATCATCATCACCATCATCCCTATGGGCCTTAGTTTTCATTTTGTGGAAATGATGGCACAGATTGAGGCTGGCACACGTCCATGATGTATTCAGCAGGGAGTTAGGATATGGAAGTGGCATGGACCTGGGTCCAGGAGTTTAAAAGAAGGTGCCACCACTGCTGGNGGAAGTTAAAAAAAGGTGCCACCACTGCGGGGGGGAGGGGAGGGGGATGGCACAAAACAGCCCCAAGGGGAAATCCAGATTCCATAATATTGTGTGCATGGTCTTACCAGACCCAGAAAGTTCATTAGTTTCCAGCTTTCTAGAAACAACGGAAGTCTGAACCCACATTTGCCTAAACAGAACTGGACTATTGTTATTATGAATATCAAATCTTCCCCCTATCCTTCACAGGGGGTGACAAAAGTTAGCATGGAAGATCTCCCCTCCAAAAAGGTTAGACAGAACATGGTATTACAGGGCTACATGCCATGTTCTATGCTCCTTTCTTGCAATCTGAAACAGATTTTTGACCCCAGAGATACACACAACTGTTAGCTACACAGCATGGGCCCACTGAGCACATTTTGGCAATTGACATACTAGGGAATGAACATGTCTGTTTTCAAAATGAGTACTGAACCCCTCCTAACTTGCATATTCTGAATATTAAATAAAAACTGGCTATCTCTCAGAGCCCAGAAAGATAAGCATCTGGTTTTGCTTTAAAAGAACACATGGTCTCTTCTCTCCCTTTCATTTCTTCCCACATCCCAGTGTCCTTGGACCTCTTTGGCTTTCCTCATCTCTTTCTATACTTTGTCTCCAAACAGGTGACTCTGGGGCAGCTACCTAATTATATAAAAGTATTAGAGGCTCGTTTATCCTTCTCTGGCCATGTTAACAAAGATTGGCTCCGTCAGTGTGAAAAGTATAGAGAAAGCAAAGCAGAGTAAGGTGAGCCAATTAATGAATAGAATAAACATGGGTCCAGAAAATGAGAAATATGAGAGAGCATCAGTATCAAGTCTGGCTTACTTCCTAAACTCTGAAGATGAAGTGAGATGTGCAAACCACTTACAAAATGTTGGCAGCCTAATACATAATCCAGTAGCAGATAATCTGCTAGTGCCATACTAATCTGGGGCTTAAAAAACATAAAGAGAAGCTAAAACCTGAGCCTCCAGACAAAATCAAAAGGAACAGGTAGGTATCTCTTATTAACACTTATGTCAATCAGACACACCATCTTAAAAAACAATAAAAAATATCTTTTTAAGAAGTTTGTTACTGAACTTTCTCAAGCTATGTCAAAGAGCTAGAGACAGTAATAACATTCTCTCCATTCCATCTGGCTCCAGTTAAGAAGTATATAAAGTTCACAGATATTTCAGACAAATGTATTTTTGAACAAATGCTTGAAGACACAATTCAAGTCCTTTCTGATGGGGAGCATTCCTCCTGTACAGTAAATATGCCAAAGGTCTCAAGTGGTTGCTCCTTGTCTTCACTGACATTCCCAAGTTACATACATTACCACATATATACAGGCACATAAGCAATTAAAGACTGCAGTATCAACCCCTCTAGGAACAGCAATAACTGTTCAGAATGTTTATATTAATATTAACTGGCATGTACTTTCTCTTTAAACACTGACTTTTTATTCTTGGCCTGTGATGTGAGGCATTAGTAATTTAGCAATTAATCATTATGATAAAGGTAATTTATTAGTCAGTCATCATGAAAAATTAAAACAGGCTTGTCAACTTACAATTAATATTTTGAATTTTAGATTTTTGCTATTTCCCAACTGACTAAAAATATAAAACATGAAACAGATTAGTTGATGATTGCTCTATTTCATTTTGATTGGGTAAGACTAAGCGATAGGATTGAAGTCCTTGCTACCGAGAGCCCCACCAGTAGAGAAGCATTAGGATGAAAAAAGATTTTCACTCACTGGGTGGTCTGTTCGCTGCCAAGTTTTTGAAGTGGCTGCCTTTTATCACTTCTGCTGATAATCTTCCAGTTGTAGCATTATAAAGGAGGCCAATGAGGATTTCTGGAGCTGAGCCATGTACCAGAGACTGACAAGAGGAGGTACTTTCACTGCAGGACACTTCTGACATGCTCATTTGAGAGTCACAACCCTACAAAACAGACAAAAAGTTCTGTGTATCTTATGGAATGATACTGGGAAGTCGATTTTTAGAATAATGCATAGAAAATTCTGAAAGCAACTTAACAAGAGTTCCATTCAACCACCAAATAAGAAATGTACATTTTTAATAGATACTTAATTTGCACATGTTAGAGGTAACAATAAAGTGGTCTGAAATTAAAACAATTCTTAGGTGCTTCTACTGTTTCATGATTAAGGAGAAATAACAGCAAAAGATGAAGAACAGCCTTTATGGTCCCTATTTACTTCAATTGCTAAGGTAAGACCTGTAACAATTTGTGAGCATCCTGGAAAACATTAAACCTTGGATCTTTTACTTTCCAAAAATGGAAAACACCAGTGGAACCTTGAAGATAATAAAATGCAGGAAATTCTTATTCATCCTTTGTAAAGGTTATTCTCTAGACTGAGAATTTATGAGTAGTGAAATAACAGAACACATGCAATTAGAAAAATGCGCTCTGTCTAGAATAAATTAGCTTACAAGGAATTTAATTGATCCAGG
>VZTH01018656.1:624529-695157 GCA_013397815.1 Aleadryas rufinucha
TAAGAATTGTGTAATGTTATCCTTTGTGCTGGTTTAGGGAAGAAGAAAGGGGGGCGGGGGGTGAGTAAAAAGAGGGATTTTGCTTTGATTTTCTTATTATTTTCTTTTCTCTTTTAATTCTGTTAATAAACTTTTCATTTTCTTTAAGTTTGAGCCTGTTTTGCATTCCTCCAAATCTCCTATCTCACAAAAGATAAAGAGATAAACTGAAACCACTACACAAAATTAGTGTTTCTGCCCGGTTTTGACTCTAAACCCCTACACAGGCTTGAAATTTGCAGAGCAAACCCAAACAGCAGTGAAGGCATTTGGAAATGAACCTACAATGAAATCTACAGCATTTGCAAAAGTAGTGTTTTTACACTGCAGAAGTCTAGCAGCTTTTTATACGGCCATGGGCCAGGGGAGGAAAAGAGGCAAGAGGCCTTCTATTACTGAATTCTGTTTTCTGAGATAAGACAGGTAGCACAAAGAAACATTTGAGCACTAAAAGCTGTTAGATATTTGTGTTAGCAGTTTAGGTAAGAACATCTGACACAAAATGCAGACATTTTACCTGCATTCCTGATGAAGCTACGCTAACAGCTCCCACCCGGATCCACTCACACCTCCCCCTCTCTTTACTCCCTGTCAAATATGTAACAGCATAGAGATGTTACTGTGGGACAGCTTCCAAGACCACAGACTTCTTTAAATGACAATGCTCTGTCCAGCTGGATTTGGTCTATGCTCATTGGGGAGATCAATGGCAAATAATTTCATTTTTCTCTTGATTACACCCTTTCAGTCTGGGAAAAGAGAACGATTCAGCCATCAAACAGTAAGCACAATTTATGAGTAGTCAATCTATGGAATAGTGTTTGATTGCATAAACATACATGCAATTATTTTTCACAATGAACAAACCCATACCATTAACTGTACATTTAAAATGTATTTTTCAGGTAAACTCTTTGTGATTAACAACTGCTAGTGGTGCCCTTTTGATTTGCTCAGGTCACGTTTAATCTCATGATCAGAGGACCACCAGGTGTTTCCAGTCAGAAGGGATCTGCTTCAGTTCTTAGAGTTATCCTACACACCAAAAAGAAAGGGAACAGATAAGTTGGATTCTCCTGGGGCCAGCTGACAGCTGATTAAGCCCAACAAAAAGACAGGAGCTGTGAAAGATTCAGCTCAAGGTCAAATGATACGAAGGGCAGACCTGACAAGAGGCTGACACACTGTGACTAAAAGGATCCCTTGCTAAAGGCACCCTATGAACAGAAATGCTTATCTGATCCCAAATACAGGATGCTTGAATATACAAAAGAAGTGATTACCTGAAAATCCTCAAGTCTGAAACGAAGAATGCTAATGAAGATGATTTATGTTATACTGCAAAGCCCACCAGAGTAATAAGAAGAATCATCAAGTAAATAAATCAAAAACTAATTCACAAGTTCCACAACCATGTACGTTATGAATTTGCAGACTAGGTGACTTCATCTGTTTGTGCAAAATCTCTGATTAGGACTTCCCTTAATGGAAATAAATCGAAGGAAAACGGTGCACATGCTTTTGCTGAAGGGTGCTCAAACCTGCAAACAGAACTAATTCTGTGTTTTGACCTTCTCTAGTTTTCTTGAAAGAACAGTAACAAATGTGAGAAGATATTTGTGTGTACATATACATGCAAACATGGAGAGTCAAAATTATAAGAAAACAAAATATTTGGGAAAATCAGCATCTCTAAGGGAAACAGAAATTTCACTTGGATTGATAAATTAAAGAACGTACCTCCACTGAAAGAGTTGCCTGAGGAAGGTTTAAGCAGCAGCTCATAGTCTTCAAAAGTGAAAATTTCCTATGAGGGACACCTTGATAATCTTTACTTTTAACTTCTAAAAAGTCACTTCTGGGAAATTTACAGTATGATTATTTTCCTTATTGCTCTTAGAAATCACAGTCCAGGTTGGGAGACCATACTTTTACAACAGAGAATGAACATCGTCTCAGAATCTCACAGCTACCTCACTTTTTTAGGTTTACATATTGATTAGGTCTCTCTATTTTATTTTTTTAAAGATGATCAAAACTAGGCATAGAATTCTAGACAATATGTTTGCCACTGATAGACTGGCTTTTCTGACTAAGAAAGAGTAGTGCTCAAGAGGATTACTCCGAGTTAATCTAGAACAATCATTCACAGCCTGTCATTTGACTGGAGGCACTTTAGAGACTGAAAAGCATCATCGTACACTCAAAATAGTAATACCATGTCTCAAACACAGCTTCCATTATTTGCAAATATCAAAGGTTGTAGGGACCAAAGTGAGTAAGTAACTTTTTTTGAAGCAACTCATTGATTAAAGCAAAGCATACCTGTTTTTAAATTGTTATTTTACTCTGTGTGACCACGTGATGATTTTGAAAACTAGAAGAAACTCTTTACATTGCTAACTTCAAAAAATTCTCTTGGTATCCTACATTCAGGGTTATGGCAATAGATCTGGTTACCCATGTAGGAACTTGCTTCCCATTTGTGTATCAGCAAGGGAGTTGAAGGTCAATTTTTCTACCCCTAAGCACAACACCAAGAAGAAAATGGCTGCTGTTGGCCAATATTGCCATGAAATGTTACGTGAGCAGCCCAACACAGGGAGAATGCTTTTTTTGCCAAGTACTGTTAAGTTCTCCTGCAGCCTCACTAACATTATCACCATTTTCCAATCACCTAATAACTTTCTTCAAAGAAACTGCAGGAGCCATCTTTCTTACTGTGCCAAAGGATCAATTCTGATTTTCTGTGTATTACTACCACTAACTCAGATGAATTGAGTAAGTTATTCCTGAGATAAAATGTGCTCAGGGTTTAAACATAATTGCCCCTTGCTTTGATGGACATACAAGCTAACCAAAAACATTTGTACATCGTCATCTAGGAACTCTTCGTTTTAGGTAGAATTCCAGTTAAAATACTAAGAACAAAATATTTTGTCTTTTTGTTTCTTCCCTAGACAAGAGGGGGAAGTCTTAGTGATTTTTTTTATTAGCAGCTTCAAGCATAATACTGGTATTTAATAAAGCTCTGGTTTTACATACAAATTTTAGTATTTAGCCCTCCAAATACAATCTTGCATAGATGATGCCATAAAAACACAGTAGTAAAGTCACTAGTAGTGACTCTTATACTTTAAGAGTTTGCACAAAACCTGACAGCTTGACTCCATAATGGACAAGAATTCCCAAAAAAGAAATGCCACTCTGAAAGCCTTTACTCCTGTGAAGTTTATGAGCTGACAAACATTACAAGAAATACTGAAGATATACCACACATAAAGGGCAACATGAAATAAACGCCTTAAGCACAGTGCATAAACCAGTGTACTCTAGATGATTAACCGTTGTCCTCATAGTGGAGAGAGTGCATGTGTGTGTGCAAGAGCAAGCATCTTTATACAATGCATACATAAACGCCTTCACTCAAAAAAACTAATTAAAATAATTATCCAGACACTCTGGATATTTATAGTAAAGAGGTACAAAATAATCTTTTAAACACCTATGATTGCCTACACCATCCATTCTTTGTTACAGGGATCACATTGGGTGTTCAAGGTGTTAGAAATGGAGAATGCCAGAGAAAGAAAGAAAAATAAATTGAATTCTTCCCAGTAAACACCTTGTAATTTGATGATACATAATTAATGGTTACTAGATTTGCTTAGCAGCAAGAGGTATGTTTTGGTCACTCAAACAGTACTTCCCAAATCAATCACAAAATACAAATCATGATTGGTTGTTGTTATTCTACACCAAAGAGCAACCTATGGGATGGTGAAGTGGATTATGCGTGTTTCTTTGATCTTTTGCAAACAGATTTCACTCAATAAACTGCTTATATGTTTTTATAATCACATCATACTGGAGGCTGTTTTTCACTGTCAGGAAAATTTCTGTGGGTAAGAAGAACGAGGAGTAACTAAAAACAGGTCCACAGGGATTTCCTGAAGAGAAATAAACAGCTTTTCTAAACTTCAAGATGGGTGAGGAAAAATTTGTCTTCCGCTGTACTAAAGGGAAAATTTCTCTGAAAGCATCAACAAATATCTTCCTACACAAACTATACTCTGACAAAACCACAATGTTCCTGCTAAAACCACACCTCTGCTATTAAACATTTGATGCAATGGACAATTTCTATTAAATCTGAAAGGGACACAGTCTCAGATAAGAGTGACAACTGCATTCTGCCCAACTCATATTGGTTTCACTGCTTCCTCCTCATTCAAACACACACTGAACTTGGGAGGAAACGTGTGATAAATAAGGGGGCTGAGGAGGAATTCCCTGTTATGTGGGAGGACTGCAGCAACACAGGACTGTTAAAGACAAATGGCAGCAGGAGTGGGGATAATAGCTGCTAATGCGAGACATTATACACAATGTGGGAAAGAGAAACAGGGTGAAATCTTGGGTGAAAATGATACTTCGTGAATATATTTGTAAATTCGAAGCTGTGTGTAGCTTTGAAACCTATTTAAGGAACATACTAGTATCACGTCCTCACCACAACAAGCACTTGTTCACTTATTTTAGCAATAACCAGAGACTTGCAGGCCCCACTCATGTCAGCACATCACCGTTTGAAAGGCACTGCACTTGCTGATCTACCTTTAGCCAGATTCCCTTGTGTACAGCTTTAAGGTGTCACTGAAAATATACTGAACTTCACAGGATACAAACTGTTCTTACACAATCAGAAGGCATATGATTAGCTAATAAAATACATTAATATAATATCAGGCACAGACAGAAGGAAATAATATACATTTCTGCAGAAGAGATTAGCATAGATATTTCAATGGATTAGGAAGTTTCAGTGACAGAAGGTATATTTAATATACAAAATCCATATAACAAGAAGCAGTTGAAAAAATAGGACAACTGTCATGTGTCCAAGAAATTTCTTCATAAAAAGCTGTCACATATAAACACTTCTCAGCAACAAAACCCTCTGCAACTGAACAAGGCAAATTTAATTCCGAATGTACAATGTGCCTCATCGTGGATCTTATAATTACTAATATCCTTGAGCAACTGGATATCTCCAAATTCAAACAGCACTTACCTTCTCCTGTTAGACAACTCCTGCCTGACATTTATGATTAGTTGCACATAAAGATTGTTGGTTTATTCTAGCAAAAGGACAGTTGAAAAGGAATACGATCAATGTGTATAAATATACCCAGAGGCAAACACCTGAGAAGGGCAGGAACTAATTAAGCTCAAGGCTGATGCTGGCACAAGAACAAATGGTAATAACTTGGCCATGAAGAAATTCAGGTTGCAAACACAACAACCTGATGTTTCAGATGAAAATTCACAATTCTGTGATCAAGATGACCTGGCTGTTTTGAGTAACCAGGGCTTGAGCTCAAGAACCCAAGGATGACCCCCACTTCCAGTCATATATCCTAAAACCACAATGTACTTTAACACTCTTGCAAAACAAATAGATGTTAAATTCTGTAATAAATCTGCTCAAGGAAAAAATACTATATTGGCTCTAAATGATAAGATAAAAATACCTATAAACTCGTAAGTGAATGAATCCGCAAAGGTTTAAAAACTGATTTGCATAGTTCCAGAAGACCATGGATCCTCATTCAAGCCATCAAGACTCTGAAGGATCCTTTCCAGCAACAGGTAGAGCTCTTTAAATCCTGTTACAACAACAAACTCTGGAAGATCCCTTCACTTTCTACCAATATTCTTTATTCTTATTCCAACCCCCAAAAACTGAGGAGTGAAAAATGCTGACACACCATGCCTTACCACAATAGAAAATAAGTAACAACCTTATCGTCTTTGATGCCTCATGGAACTTGTTTTCACTTTGCCTATCACAAAAACTCAACAAAATAATACTGAAAAATAACCAGTGCACATATGAGATACACCAATTAATCACAAGCCTGGCGCCTTCACTGCCCTCTTTCACTGACTTGGGTAAACTTTATACACAAACCTATTGAAAACACACAAATTAAGCAACTACCTTTAGAATATTCAATGGTTTGTGTCATGGGGTGCTTTTTTCCAAGCTGTGAAACTAGCAAACTCTTCGCTAAGAAAGTTTGCTCTAGAGAGTTGAACCATTTCATACTTAGATTAGACTGATTTGTGATTCTTAAGGAACCATGAGAAATCTGTTCTATTGTGAGTTAATTCTCCATCAGATCCATGATTTAACCTCAGCTTTTACTAATAAATATATAGTCATTAAATACTACAGCCTTTTATTTTGAGCCTTTGGCAATACTCATGTTCAACAGAAATGCCATTTCAATTGATCCAAATTTTTTTTCAAAATGCAGAATAAATTAATTGCTTTGCTTCACCTAAAAAAAAAATTTCCCTTCTTTCCCTTCTCCTCCTCTTTTTCTTTTATTGATTGTTTAAAAAAAAACCACCCACAAAATACATACAATGTCCAAATATGGATGTGCTTGATAATCATCAATTTTTTACCCCAAAAGTCTGTATTATAGCACACATGCAATTCTTAAGCAAGGAACACTCAAACACTCCTAGTCTAGGATGCCCAGACCACAACATGACAAACATTCTCTTTCTGGCCAAAAGGCATACTTAAATTCTCACAAAAACAAAAAAGAAGATGGTGATCACTGCCAGTTTAGTGATCTTCTGTCTTTATAGATAAGGTTACCTATGTTTATCCTTAATTACTGTTGCTTTGCTTTATTAAAAATATTATTTGGGGGACAAAATTTTGTTCATCAGATAGGTTGGGGTTTTTTTTCCAGAAAAAATTCTTTTCAGTTTCAACTACTTTTCACTTCAGACTGAACCAGAAATCAATTATTTCCAAGGTTCTAATGTGATGTTATTAAAAATGGCTTTATACTCTCAAAATTCCTCTTTCCTATCTCTCTTTCTTTCTTTAAAGGAAAATACCTATTTGCAACCAAGACTTAATTGCAACAGATGATGGTATTTGCTAATACAGCTTCTTTTTTTCCCCCCCTCTGGTGTGTTTTTCTTTTTAAATTGAAGTGCTGCAGGTGGTAAAGAAAAGACTATACTATTACATACATATACATACCTATATGCACATATACATGCATTCACCACTATATCCCCATTTATGGACTGGAAATTTCTAAGTAATTAAAAGGAAAAATATGGGCAGCTTTTGCAGGTGGAAAGTGAATGTACTTACAGAAGCTCTAAGAAAATTATCATTGTGCTAATGCAGTGCTATGACTGTTCAAAAAACTGAGTGGATGTGATGACTCTATAAATATACACACTATTCTTACAGAATTCAGGACACTGTATCTCACTGCATTCTTATTCTGCCTCATTTAATACTCACAGGCAGACTGTAAGAAGGTTCCAGTATCACTGGCACTGACATCTTCCCTTGAAGATTCAATTTTGTTAAGTAAAAAATCTTTTCTCCCACAATCCTCTCTTTTTTCATGCGCCGTACGCTGTACAGTCGAAAGCGAACTGCATAATTCCCAATCATCTCCGACTCGACGTGATTAAATTTGAATGTCTCTGTGAAGACAGGGCACGGTCCCCGCTGGATGCTGGTTTTTGCTCTCTGCTTCTTTATAGGGAGAAGAACTAGGTGTACTTGCCACGAGCTTCCACCTGTCCTGCTGTATGTTGGAATGTCTGTGACAGCTGTCACCGTCACCAAAAGCTTCTGTTCCTGTGAGTCATAGTCAAAAGTCACATCCAGTGTGCCATATTTAGCTACTGGCTCAGGATCAAAAGGTTTAGGAAGCTGTGAAGATGATCCTCGAGCTGACATATCCTGAAGAAGAAGAAGGAAAAAAAGCAATTATTTATTTATTTATTGTATTCTATTATTAAATCTAGCATGGAAATATATGATTCACTCTAGACAATATGAAGGCACTATGATCTTTTTGTTCATTTAATGAACAAGGTTATTAAGCACTGAAAGCCCAAGGAGATGGCTGACTGGCAATCAAGATGAAATCAAGACTCTACCTGGTCAATACCACCAAAAGCCAGGAGCCAATCAGTCTGAACTCAGATTGAATTAAGCTGTAATGATCCCTTCTTCTGTGCCCCACAGGCTAAAAACCATATACATTTGTTACAAGATAAAACCACCTTATTTCAGTGTGAGTATACACATATTTTAAAGTTAACCGATCACATTGCTTGAAGAGACAGCTAATGATTGAGAGCACAATGATTGATCGTGCTAATGACTGATTGACAGCTAATGAATGTGATGCCAGCAAAGAATACACAACTTACAAACTTACCTGCACAT
Source organism: Aleadryas rufinucha (assembly GCA_013397815.1). Taxonomy (NCBI): domain Eukaryota; kingdom Metazoa; phylum Chordata; class Aves; order Passeriformes; genus Aleadryas; species Aleadryas rufinucha. The sequence continues at coordinate 632,856 of VZTH01018656.1, forward strand.
GCAGCTCCTGTTGCAGTCCACAAGAATTATATGAATATGCCAAAAATTATTGTAGAAACATAGAATCACAGAACAGTTTGGCTTGGAAAGATCTTTTAGTTCCAACCCCTTTGCTATGGCCAAGGATGTCACTATCATGGCTTTATTAATGTAATTTTACTGGAACTGTAGAAGATGCATCTGTTTTGAACTCATCTTCCGAACTCTCTGTAAACCACTGTGTTTTAATCTTAAAATTCAGATTTTTTATTGTCACTTCCAATTTTGAAAAAAAACCTGATCACCTATAATGTTACAACAGCTGGTTTGATAGGGATACTGAAACAGAAAATATTAACAAGTACCGGTCAATCTACTGGTCATACAATAAATTACTCCAAGTATGTAAAATAAAGGTATTTCAAGTTTATCTTCATATTATCAAAGATACACTTGTTCACCTGAACAAATAGATGCCAAAACAAAGCCTTCTGGGCTAAGAAATGTTCTTATTTTAACCTGGCTACCACACAGCTGTGGGAATGCATTCCTCTAAAGGCTTCACTCCTGAAGTTTTGAGTGGCTATAAAAAAAGTTGGCAGCATTCTCAGCTCTTACTGAGTACGCTTACATCAATGACTGGAGTGACACAAAATGGGAAGACCTTGCAGCTGGGCCTTCCAGACCTTGCACCAACACCCCAGGTACACAACATCAACTTACCAACAGGTCTACTAAGACAGAAACATCAGGACTGAGCTCTAACACACACTTCAAAACTTCAGGCAGCAACAAAAGACAAATTTGTACCAAAATTTGTACCAAAAGCCTCTTCTGCACATGGCATCACTAATTAGACTTACCCATAGATGTCAGTGCAGTAACTGGTTGTTAAAGACATTTCAATGAAAAATGTGTCAGAAAAGATGATTTCTTCACAGAAAAAAAAATATATACCATTACAGTTTATAGCAGAAAATAGGAAAATTAAGTGGCCCAAATAGCTATACCACATCAATAATTGAAAACAAAAAAGTCTTTGTAAATTTTTTTTTAATAAAACTTGTTTTACATTATGGGGTGTTCAGTTTGAAAAAACATTAACAGAACTTTTATTTGAGTTGTCAGAAAGATCATGTGGAAGAATTGACTACAGTCCTTATAGGGGGACAAAATTTTCTGACTGTTTTAAAATGGTTTAAAAAATAATTCACTCTTAACTGCGAGCTGATTTGAAAGTTAAGGTGCCATAAAGATAACTACAGCAATCTGAACAATCTGAAATCCTATTGTCATATTTTCTGACAAACTTTTTTTCTTTTTAAAGGAAACGAACTGCAAGATCAGTGCCCATATAACCATGCACTGATCTTTAGATGAAAAAAGTGCTTCACCACATTCAACTATTTTCATTTACCTCTGGACTAAGAACCGCTGTGCTATCACTCGGAACATCCTCTTCGTATCCTTTGTTATGAAAGCTTTCTATTTCGTGTCCCGTGCTTCCCTCACTCGGGCACTTATACGAACATCTGGGACTGTTGCTGCACTGGGAATATTCGCATTTGCTGTCTCCGACTTCGGAAGGCGTACAGGAAAGGTGAGGAGAACCACTGTCATCCTGGTATGGAGGCGGCTGCAGTTCATCCAGCGGAGGCGTTCTTCTCATCCTCTGAATGCAGTTCGCTGAGAAGAAGTAAAAATGCTTTACTTACTTTCTGATTATTTACTGTTCAAGCAGTTCTGTGGAAAATGTAAATCTAAATGCCTGGACAGAGAATTTAAAAATCTCGGTATGTCTTTCTTTTTAAATTTACATTTCAAATCAGATGACAAATACTACTGAAAAAAAAGTTGTTAAAAACGGAAATGAGTGATTTCTCAGATGAAAGAAATTTAGATAAAAGCAAAGTTTTAAGTGTATAGTCAGAATGGATTGTGCAAACCACACGTAAATAAATATAGCACAGATATGACATGACCAAAATTCTAGGCTTGAATTTCAGAGATGCTTACCTTGCAAAAACCTCTGGGTATCTTAAGTCAGATTCTGTGCAGATGGAATGTAGGCCAATTATGGAAACAAAATGCACTCCCTAAAGCCATGATATCAAGCTGATTACCTCCCATGCAGTTGCCCACCAGGGAGATACTAAATTAAACTCTGAAGACAAGTAAGGTACTAATAAAGGCAGCCTTTCACACAAGTGAACTCTGCTCACCAGCGAATTTAAAAAGTGAAGCAGCATCTCAGATTCTCTATTACTTGTTAAGGACAGCTAAAGGGTATCCAGTGTCTGGAAGTTACACACTACATCTAGTCACTAAGGAGAGTGGAAAAAGGATCATGACCAATCTTGTGCTTGTGATGAATACTTGATGCTGACCATCTTTGCTTTTCACGCTAGATAGATAGATACAAATGTGGTTATACATCTCCTCAGAAAATAAAGCTGATGCATGGCTACAGACATAGAAAGTTAATTAAAAATAATTACAATTCAATTGTTTATCTCATCTTTTACTATGCAGCATAACACAGTTGAATAGAATTGGGAAAAGACAGCAAGGTGTGCAGCAGCTGAAATGAAAGGAATATCAAGGACAGGCAAAGAACTGTCTCATATTTTGTTTACATTTTCTGTAGAGGTTTTAATGAAGATTTCAATGCCCCTGACACAAAGAATTACCTTATACATAAAATTTTCAAAGCAAAAATGTTTTCTGGTGTCAAACATACCATTTCACTCACAGAAAAATCTACCAAACAAGCAAGTTAAAGAAAGTATTAACTGGGGAATGCAGGGCTCTTCTCTATTTCAACAGCTCCTGAAAGAACTGCAGCAAACAAGTAATTAAAACACTCCTACAAGATGAAACCACTGTCAGGAACCTTTTTGTCTCTGATGAGAGTCAGCCCACCATTCAGAGTGATTCCAAAATACTGTTCCAGCACTCCTGCAAAAGGTCTTCTGCTGTTACTTAGCCAGTGCTACTAACTCTTGAAACTCCAGTCCCACAGGGCTGGAAAGCAAAACAGCAGGGAATCCTATACTTGAATTGCAGTCATCTGTCTAGCACATAAACATAAAATTTTACCTATGAGTATTAGATAACTTGTGCTCATGAAACTAGGTGGACATGATTTTAGAATCTAAACTGATATTTTAATCATAATAAAACAATAATATGTATCATTTGATTCTCTATACCATGAAAACTGGACTTCCTTGTCATAATTTATATAATTAAATATTCTAGAAAATTCAGAGCAACAGCATTTCTGCTCATTGCTGCCAAAAGGCAACAAAGAGCATTAAATGAGACAGTAACCACCATGCAGCCCTGACTGAGTTTCTTTCTGTTCACTTGTCATCAAGCCTGCTAAGAATTTTTAACGCTCAGATTTTCCATAGTCTAATGAAATGAAAGCGTGTCCAGGTAACTATCAACACCATTATTGTCTTACATGAGTAAATAAATGATTGTGTGACTCACTTTTTTCACTTTGATGAACTCCATTATATGTCCCTGTGGGAAAACTGCACAGGATGTCTGACAAAAAAGGTGCTTTTAATGTAGGCGCGGAAGAAGTGAAGACAAAATTCTTATTAACCAGCTGTGATTCAAAAATCTCAGAAAAAGTTAAAACACTGGGGCTGGTTTTAACTACACATTTTTCAAATTTCAGTTTAACAAACTGAAATAGCATGTAAATTCTTAAAACAAATATCTGGGATTAAAAATCTAGGGACACCTCAGTCTACAGAGGTATAAACTGGTTTTGAACAACAGCTTTCTCTACATAAAAAAAAAATCAAATTTTTCAAATTAATTCTCAAGGTGAAAATGTCTCGTTTTAATTTCCCCCTCCCCACAGTAAATGATGCAATGAAATTATCTCTTTTTTGTTACGGCTCTTTGAAAACCACGAAGATTTGAATTACATGGGGACATTCTAATGACTGATGATACCAAAGCCAAATGATATCACAGACAAAAGAGAATACAGCAATACCAAATATTTGATCCTGGGTATTTGCCTTAAAAATTACTCAGAAGTAGCAACTAACTTTGACAATCTGTCAACAAAATTTTGCATATGTATCAAAGTTTAAAATACAAAGTCACTGCTAATGCTTGCTGACTTATCACTGATTGTATTGGAGAAAAACACTTAGAAAGGAAAGTGTGATCTGAAATGTGTGCAAATTTACATGTGAAACCTATGCATGTAACATACCTTGTACCTTTTATTTAAGGTGTAAACTTCAGACACAGCTATGCATGCTTCTGTACTGTGACAAAGCCAAAGAATACCTCCCAAAGACCACTGGATGTGGCTAATAACATCTGCTAAAGAGCTACAAGCAAAGGGTTACACTGAAAACCTAAAATGAATCATTGCATCGCTTCTATGAGAGTTTCAAATCACATAGAAAATAATTTTTAATAATTTTAATAATTTACAAATTCATTTGTAAATTAAATTCATCATATTAAATGGCCACATCACCTTGGACTAGATAAACAGCGTGAAAAACAAGTCAACATATGTCCCAAAAGTGGAAAAAAGATACAATCACAGAGAACTCAGATCAGGTTTAGTCTGAGGTTCCTACCAGCCAGAAAATGCCATAACAGAGGAAAGACAGAAGGAAAGGCCTCACATTCAGTTCTCCACCCAAAGTATATGAAAATACTTGGCATTCTCATTATATGAGTGAAACTAAATTTGTTTAGTAACAAGTATTTGGTAAATTCTAAATTGAGAATGCAGTGCATTGGTGTCAATAGGAAGATTTGAAAAAACTCTTTTTAAAGGGTTAACTGCCTTAAATAAAGTTTTCATCCTCCCTTAGTTGACTGGGAAAACACACACTCAGTGGTGATAGTAAGGACCTTGAGGTGAAGAAACCAGAACCATAAGTGAAATACCTGACAAACACGAGCAGAGTAGCATTTTGCTGGTACACTCAGAAATTACAGCATGTAAACTGTCATTAGCACGTTTAAGCCAGAAGTAAATAAATATCCTCTTTTTAGCACTGTTTGCTAAGCAATGAAGGTTCACCTGTTTTTATAAGCCCCCGTAGGACAGATTGCAAGTCAAAGGGGGATGATACATACCTTGCCATCAACCTCAAGAGACTCAAGTTAAATCTGACACAGCAGCCTAGGCCAAACTGAGCATTTCTGGAACATACAATTGATAACTATGAGAAAGTACAGAAAATTTTCAGTAATTTTACTGGGTAGAATCAAAGTTTAAAGATGCAGAAGTTTATCATAGGAAATGCTTTAGGTTTTCAGTTACTACTTGAACTTGCTACTTCCCACGCTGCTCATTTCTCCTCTCTGTCCTGGTCTTTGATGGACCATGCTAGGCTGCACATTCCACCATGCAGCTGGTGATGTCCTTTTCCATGTTTACAGTGTTTAGACTTTCCTATCGTAATTATTTGTCCCAGAGGTTCACAGCAGCAGCACCAACCCAGCCTCCCTCAGCCCATATTTCCTGAGTAATTCCAAGAACACCCATTTCTTAACACGGGAAAAGAAACTACCCTTGTGCCTTTAATTCCCTTGTCTCATAAGCCATCACTAACTACACTTCTGCAGCTTCGAGTTTCTCATGTACAAGTACTTCTTTAAAAATTCACACCGTTGTGGGAGGCAACAGTACCACAACACCCCTATTGGAATCTGGCTTCCAGTTCCTTTAAAATAAATAATCACTACATAAATCAGTAATTTTTGCAAGTCATATTTTGTAATTGTCAGAATATCTTCATACTCAAATGAAATACCTTTCCTTTCTCTAATATATCTCCGCTCATGCTCTGCTACATAATTATTTATTTTTTTAATCAAACGTAAATTTCAAGTCTTCAAGCCTTCAAGGGGTTCTATGTAAATGTTAAGACAATTTAAATAAAACATAAAATGAAATACATGTTTAAAAATTAAAGAAACCTTTCTTATTCTGAATGATTAAACACCCTTAGAGATTTCTGATAGGCAGCACAGACAGTCCAAATGGAATTTTCATGTTTGAACTTTTCTACCATCCAAAAATATTATGTTGACTGAATTACCCCACATTACAGGGAGTATAAAATATAAACATTAAATATTGAATGAAACCTCAGGCCTCTCTCCTTCCTTTAATGTTAAAAGCTTACATGCATTTTCGTGAGGACAAAACCCAAATTATTTCACAGAACAACAAATTATCTTGGCATTATTCTATTTCTTTTCCAAAAGAATTCTGGCATGAGTCATGCTTAATGAAAAAAGGGGAATATAGGAGTGGTATGGGATCATTATGGACACCAGAAAAAAATTCTTTCTTTTTGCATTTGCCACATTTTAGACTTCTAGTCACAGTTGAACTATCTTCTACATTAGGCAATTCACCAGTAAACAAGAAAAAATATTGTATCTCTTTGATCGGGTTTTTTCTTTCAAATAAAAGACAACTCTGTTTCCTAATATTTAGAAAATTCCATACGCTATGAACTTAATCCCAGACCTGTGGAAATCAAAACAGAATTGCTGTCATTTACACCTGAGGTCACGTGAAGCTCTTAGCACTGCATTTTCCTCACCCTCTCAAGCTAATGCTACTGGCTATTCATGTAGTAAAAAGGTTCTCTTTTGATTTTTAAATAATAGTAATTCAAAACGATAGAATTATCTGTATGCCCAGTCCTTAAAACTTCAATTTTCTTCCACGGGAAAGGTCTAAGACCAACTGAAATAATTGAAACACACGTAGTATTTTTTTTTTTTAACTGAGTCTGTTTACATCTTGAGTCTGTAGAACTACGGCATGTGTTTTTTCCCTAAAAAAGAAATTTGCTCTTTGCTCTCTGTACTTACTAGAGCACTTCTGATTTGTAAGAATTTATGGTCTGTTTTACAGAGCAATACAGAAAAGCCCAGCACTGGTGAAAATAAATCTCTTTCCAAAATTAGCACCATTTATAACATTTTAACTACAAATACATTATTAAAAGCATTATCATGAACTAGCTGTCAAAGACATTCTTTTGTTTCCTTCCCAAATATTTTGGTCGTCTTTCAATGAAAATTATACATTACCATCTATTGAATTAATTTGTTTTCAATTTAAGTATCATTCTCTGGTTCCTTATACAGCATTGATATTAATTTGAATAAGAAGGAGTTCTGCTACCTGGTTCTGTATTTATACTTTTCAGTTGTCCAAAATACCTCTAAATAATGCTTAAACCTAAAAAATCAATATTTTAATCTTATATTGATGTGAATGTCAATATATCAAGCTCCAGAACAATTTTTTTAATTTTTAAAACCTCTTATTTTCTGAGACCCCATCCAGCTCTAAAGCTTTTTGAAAGCCGTGATCTTCAAGAAGTGAAATTGTTTGCCTTCCCTTCCATAATTTTATTTCCTTAGGTAAAGCATATGTACTAAAAGTATGCCCATTCAGGTAGAAAAATGTATTTTCTGTTCCATTTAGATGCTGGTTATACCTTTACTATTTTCATAAGCAGCCAACTTTCCTTTACACTACTATACAGATCACTATGCTGGCTAACTTCATAAATAAACAGGTATTCCTATGCATCTCTGCCCACTGTTTGTTTTTCCCAAGTTATCCAAATTGTTAGAAAAATATCACTTCCAAAAAGGTAGTAAGTTAAATGAATTCACAGAATCTTCCTTTTATTTACCCTTCCCTCTTTTAAAATATGCTAGAAGTCCTGCTTGCTGAGGGTGATTGACAACCAGCTTTGAAATCTTAGGAGTATCTTGGTGACAAGGAAATGCCATTTATCATCTCTGCGAAAATTCTCCCAAATTCGGCTCTCTCACGAGCGTTTATGGATGCTTAGGGGAAATTCAGACCTTAACAGCTAAAAGCTTTGAAGATTTCCCTCACTGTAAACCATCCCAGGCCCCTGAGAACCCCCATTTCTCACCAGTGTGTGTACAGGAGCATCCCCCTCATACCTCTAGACAGCAGCAGCAGCAGGATGTGGGCTTGGGAAATATTTTCCTGTCATTGCTATACTTCTTTTGAGTACAGTTATCACCTTAAATTAAAGCTCAAATTCCAGTCCAGTTTAATTCTACTACAGCTGTGGTATTAAGGACAGGAGTTGAGCAGCAACAAAGTGCTGAAAAGGTGAATAAGATTCCGTTGAGGTCTAAAATTAATTCCCAGTGAAGTATTGTAACACACAGCTAATATTCCTGTAATGTTCCTGCTCTCACCCTGTTCGGTCTCAAATGAGGAAACAAAGCATGATTAGAAAGCAATATTAATGCATTGTGTGGATCATTTTCTTGAGCATTTTAATGTTTTTGCAGCTCATTTCAGGCACATTTTGTTTTATATTTGACAAAAATAAAAAAATACAAAGTTTCCTAAGCAAAACAAAACCCCCCTTTTAAGGTCTTAATTCATTTACTGATATAAACAAGATCCATTCAGCAGTATATATAGTACTTACAGTACTTAACTAGCAGAATTCCATCTTTTTGTTTTCATACTTTTATTTTAAACAAAATAAAACTACTTCCCTTATTGGGAACTCCTTCTGCAACTTAAAATGCAGTAATTTCATGGTTTCTTAAAAACACCTTTACCCTGGTAGATGCATTTTGCAATTAAAAAAAAAAAAAAAAAAAAAAAAAGTGTAAAGTTCCCTACCATTTCAGCTTTCTATTTATTACTTAACCCTAACTAGTGAAAATGAACCATGAAAGATACTTTCCATCAAGAACTGCTTCCAGAATACGAACACAAAGCTTGATTCCTTTGCCTCATTTTCACAGCAATTTTGAGTGCAAAGGATGCTCTGTTGGAGAGAGTCACTAACAAAGCAGCACTACAAGGATTATGCATGAACCATTTCAGTAGGGCATGAGTTAAATTTTCTGCCCATCTACTTCAGCTAGCTATATGATCACAATTTGGCTATCCCACAGCTGTTAATATATATATATAAGTGAAATATATACTATGGTGGATAACAGTAGTATTATAATAGTAGAAGTTAACATGTTTGGCATTTTACAGATGGAGAACTGAAGTACAGGGTAAAAAAGAGATAAAGATTGCTGTGAATCTAGCTCAGAAGTGATCCTCATCACAGGAAGCTTTCAGAGAAGTGTGGAACAGAAAAACAGAAACCAAGTATTTTACGACTAATACTCTAGCCATTTCTTCTGTTGGTTTTTGAGGGTTTGGTTTTGTTTGTTTGGTTTTAAATTTTTATTTATTTATACTTCAAGCTTTTACATTATTATTAATCTAAAATTCACTTGAAATGAATACCACTACCAACGTGAAAAACTCCCATATATATACCCCTGCAGAATTTTCTACTACCATCAGCTTTGCAGTGGAAGAGAAGGAACAGAAAATAAAAACTAAAATATGCAAGTGGGAAAAAAAGTACAGGGAATAAGGAAAAAAGGCAAAAGAAGAAAGTAGTGCAATGATTCAGGAAAAAAAAGTGGTTTGTTGTCAAATGAACAAAGAAAAGAAATAAAGGGAGAGAAGTTTAGTAGATCCGCATAGAAAATGAGAAAAAGGGTAAATAGAGAAAGAACAGACAAGATGCAAGCAGGAATGAAAAATTACGAACAGGTAAAATAAAGCAAAAATGACAAAGGAAGAAAGGTGGAGGAATGGGAAAATAAAACAACATATGACATGCAAAAAAGTAGTTCAGATCTGAGAAAAAAGCAATGTCAACAGAGCAAAGAGATAAAAGAGAAATCAGTGATGTCTGATGGGTGGGAATATCCATATCTTTAGGTGAAAATCTGCACAACCTAGAGAACACAGCTAGTTACATTCCAGGAGAGGCAAGACACTTCCCACAATAAGCATTTATTTTTACATTTATATTTCAGATTTATTGTTATTTTTCCTTTTGGGTGGGAAGACAGTGGTAATCATTTATTCAGATCCTAGAATTCCAAAGGACTTTGATTTCTCTTATGTATTCACACACTTTGTCTCCTTCTCTACTTGACACACTGGCTCAGTGACTTGCTCTAGCAAAACAGACTGCCTTTCCTGCAGTACATTGAAGTATTTCTGTAAAAAGCATTCTTAAAAAATCAGATTTGTTTTGCTTTGTTTTGAAACAGCTCTCATAACTTTACCAAATGAAAAGCAGCTAGAACCCAGGAAAAAAAATCTATTATGCTCTCAGTTTGCAGGAGTACCTTACAGGTCAATAATAGAAGAAAATTGCCTATGTACGATCAAGAACTCCTCTAAAACCTTTTAGATATTAGTGTCTGTAGAAAGTACGCTTAGGAATGGTTCTGGTAAAATTTACAGAGCCAGCTCTCCAGAAAAAGAAAGGCAAAATAGACGCTCTGAAATCACAGGAAATGGATATGCTTCGAAACCAAGGTATCTTTCCTTCACACACCCAGTAAGAGGGCTAAGAATTCACAGAAAAGGCACAGATTAAGCAGCGGGGAGCATGTCAGTCTGTTCTGCTCACTCCAGCAAGGCCTCAAACAAGTTTCTCCAGGCATAAAGAAACACAATTATTCAAAACTAAATTTCTTGCACTTCTTTGCGGCGCTTCTGAGACCTCCCACTGTCACAGACGAGCTGCTTTACTAGGCTTACATGCAATGTATGATGTAGGTGTTGCTATGTTTCCATAGTTGTCATACAATTCACAAAATAGGTAATTTTCTGCATTTTGACAAGACTAAATGAGTATGAGTCTGGCTGGTAAAGATATTTTCATTCAGCCGCAGCACCAGCCATAAGAGCTAAGCAAGAGCTTATGAGCATGAGAAAACCATGGCGAAGCTGCATAAGGGCTCCTAAGACCTTCAGCAAGATGCTTCAGTCCACAGCAAACAGCAGGAGAGCAACTGGTCTTCCACGTCATCCACCCAAACAAATAACAGCTCTGAACAATCAGGGATCAGTCATTCTCAACACACTGAACTTCCCAAAACACTATCTGGCAAATCATGTTGTCAGAGTCTTAAACTCACAATAATAAACCTACCAGCCATTGGGGCAGAGTGAAAATATGCCTATCCACCAACATTTTTTTTCTCATAGACCTTTCTTATACTAGTAAAAATTTATACACCTAATTTGAAATTACTGTTTGATGCTGCTTGCCGAATAAGAGACTTGAAGGTGGTGCACAGCAGTTAATTAGTAATCACAGTCTGACAGCTACAGCTGCAAAATGTTTGTATGATAATTTCAAAATTGAAAATGATTTATTTCACTCTACATGAAATTAGTGTATGCTCATTAGAAAGTCAGCGATTACCCTGAAAAGTACTACAGGAACATTTCGGTAGCTCTGCTACAGCAGCAGAAAGTACACAACACGTGTCTCCAGGCCAATTACCATCACACCCTTCCCAGTAATTTGGTGTGAGTGAAGTTTTTCAATCTTAGCATTACAGCTGAAAACATATTCAGCAGAATTATGTTTAACATGGTTCACAATCAGAACCTTGCTGCATCCTGCATTAAATACATACGACCTACCAGCGTAGCACTGTTAGAAACAAACAGACAAACAAAAACACCAACCAGCCAAAAAACACAAAAAAACCCCAAAACCCACCACTACCAACACTAAAAAAACAAGCCCAAACCCACCCCCAAAGAAACATATAATACAAGGAGAAAAAGAGATCCAGAATACTTTGCTAACTGGTGACATTCTGCTGAAGTATCACTGAAATTTTTATTGCAACAAAATGAACACATAAAGACATATATTTTTAGGTTAAAGGCATCCTAAAAATAGTTTACACACACACAGACATATATGTAAACACACATATATACATACACACACACACGCCCACAGCCATGTACCAGTAACAGGAACCATTTAAGGTTTATGAAATATTAAATATAATTAAGATTACAGTGAGGAAGTAATGTGCATTACAAAACGCTGATGTTAGACAGCAAATATTGACCTTTAAAATTTAACAAGTGAAAAGAGCCTTAATTTGCTTGTTATTCAAACTTTAACAATAAGTATGATAGCTTAGATAGCAAAAAGAAAAAGAAAACCCAAATCACAACCCCACAGCATTTGCCATCACTTCGCATTAACATTTTGACCAGTCAACAATTCAGCAGTGATGAAATGTGCAGTTTGATTCAAAGTAAGACAAGGCTATTTAAATAACTCAAAATAAGAAATGGTTATTGAAACATTAGAATTTTGATAAGCCATCACAGCTGCACTAGAATTAGTTTCTATAGCAACAGAGGAAATAATGTGGAGAATTGCACTGCAATACAAGATGGATTCCTTACAAACACTGATGTTCAAATAGAAAACTTTAAAATTATTCACTGTATTAAAATATTTTTATTAAAATGGTTATTCAAATATCCTATATCTTGTCCTTCATACATTGATCTATTTTTGTTCTCTGGTATTCAATTCTAGCCCATCCATTCAAGTTTTCACACTTTTCCCCATTGCTTACCTTCCTATTTAAAATTAATTAAAGTGACTTATTCTGAAAAATACTGTATCTTTAACCTCAAATTAATCTGCATTTTCAACGATTTGTTATCCCTACACAGAAGCACACATTACATTTATTTTTCCAGCAGTGCCCTTGTGAGACAGGCGAGAATGCTTTGCACATGCTATTCATAAGAAGCTGCATCACAGCCATGAGAATTAACATCACTATGGAACTTCAGAAACTTACAGTCATATGAGACTTGCAGGAGCTTTTATCAGTGTGCACTCTCATGTCCTAAGCATGATTAAGAAACCATTGCAAGCCTATTAGTATTCATGGACTGAATACCCATAAGATGGTAAGATAAAAGCCTTTCATCTGAGCACATCTTTAGATTTCAAGTGTTGCTCATTTCCAACACCAAGAATTATTGTTTCATTGCATCATCCCTGATTCCAGCTATTTTTGGCAACTAATTAAAAGCATATGCCTGAACCTTTTATGTATTTTGCCCTTATAATGAGACCTATTACTCTGGCTTATTCCATCCTTTTGAGTTCCAAAGTATCTTTCGAGTTACCATGGATACAAGTGATATGCTTTCTCCCACAACTGCTTTGTGTGCCTTATCGAACACCAGAAGACTGGCACAGTAGGAATCTGAGCCATCTATACAGGATGAATACCTAACCCCTTCAAGTGTTTGTCTTCCTCTCCCTGCCCACCCCCCCCAAAAAAAAAATTCAAGTATGCTATATACTACTACTCGTAATGAAATAAACAAGTGGGCTCTTTTCTACCTGAAACCCAGTAGTTTTGCTCAAGGAAAACAAAATGAAAAAATGGTATAGACATAAATTCATTTAATCTGACCAACACTGAAACAGTGTTGAAATGAAAATGGGAGTACACAGAATCAGTCTGAGTTTGCTGCTTATTTTGAGTCGACAGAGTTTAAGTGTTTCTACATCAATATATCCACAGAAGATGTAAAACACGGCAAATCTTGGCGAGCATTTCTGAAAGGAGTTGCAGAAACATTGCAGGCAACTCAGAGATTACACATAAACTAGAGTAAATAGAACTCCCCTAAACTCCCTCTTTATACCAATTTCTTATGGACATTTTCAAATGCAGATTGCTTTCCAACAAGCTGGGAATAATTTGTACTAATTCAGTGTAGAAGAGGGCAGTTAAACAGATTTTTCCCATTATGTTTTTGTATTCTGACCTCTTCTTAAAAACAAAAGACTCTCACTGAGACAGCAAAATTTATACAGTATTCAAAAACCAAGTGCTGATAGCATAATCTGAATTTATGTGTGAAAAGTAAAGAGGAACAACCAGAAGGAGAAATAAACTATTGTAATATGAACTTGATAGAGACTCAGAACTGTCTCCCAACTTTCAATGCATTAAATCATTGGAAAGACATCAACTGCATACATGAGTGTCATGGTGGCAACTAAGAGCAAGAAAGACAGTGAAGAATGAGTCAACAAATGCCACTCTTGCCTCTTTTCCTCAGTTATCTAAACTTCTCTAAGTATTACAACAAAACACTCAACAAAAAACATACTTGACTTCTTCACAGCCACAGGCTCAGCCCTGCTTTAAAATACAGAGACTTTGGTATAATATCTGAGCCAGAGACACTGATGCATAAACCCCAGACTCTTACCCTTGCTTGTATTATGAAATAGCCATATCATTCTGCAAGATTTCCACAAGTATATATGAAGTAAAGAAATATTAAATATTTTTTATTTTTCTAACAGTGCCAATGTAGGCTAGACTTATATTCACCTGGATTTCTCTTAACCTTTAACTTCTAACTGTATGTCTTGGGGTGACTTTATCAGGTGTATCCCCTATCATCGCTCTATGCCCAGACATGATTCCTGTGCCTTTCTGTGCCTTTAAACTGAGCCCCAGGAGAGGAGAGAGAAAGAAAAAAAAGGCCAGACAAACTTTTCAAAGCAGTCTGTGCTTCAAGGTCACGACTTCTCTGTGTTTGCTCTGCTCTGGGGAGGGGAGCGGAGGAAGCACCCTTCTTGCTTTTCAGCCAGTNTAATTTGGAATATTACAGACTCTTCTTGGTTTGCAGACCCTTAAAACTGCTTTCTACCACGGTTTGCAGAAGGCANACTTCCTTTTGGGGACAAAAATATCCACGTAATGTTTTTACCGTGAACTTTCAACTAGAATTAAATCTCACTTCTTTTTTTGTCCCCTGAAAATTTCTTTTAAAAGTAACTGAAAGCTAGAGAACAAGGAAAAGGAACTCAAAATGGACTGCTACATTGTGGCATTTATGCTAAGTCATCTGTACTACCAAAATATTACAGTTCTGCAGTTTTATGTCAGAACCACTTACAAAAAAAAAGAGCATCTCGAAGAGTGGAGATATTTACAAAATGGCTCTGTACTTGGGCCATTACATTCACTGTTACACATGCTATTATTTCTCCTCTCTACCATATTCTCCTGGATTATCTTCACTGCGCACAAAAACACACAAGAGATTCCCTCAGTCCTCTCTGAGAAGAAGTAAAGCGCAAAGTAGTCTTTTTTTAAGAAACAGCTGCCATTGTTACCATCCCTCTAAAGTTTTTCCTTTTCAAAATATTGAAGTTCTCTGGAAATTGCCACTGTAGTTCCCTAGATCTCTGTGGCCAACAGATTGCCTTCAACACTTATGACAAGTACTGCTGCTATTTCAAAATATTTTCTTTTTCTAAAGTATCTTCTCTTAACAGGAAAGAAATGGCACCAGGACAAGCATGATTGAGAGCAGGGGTTCTCAATGCCTGTGAAAGGAATTTTGCTCTGAAAACAGTCAAGATAACAACTATTATCAAATAGCAGGATGATGAGTTTCTCTGAAGGAGAGCATTAGATGCCCATCTCTTAACAGATTTACTGTTCCTCAGTTAAGAGGGAAAATGACCATCAACTCAAAGCACCTTTTCAAATTTTCCCAGTACTACCCAAAAATTATCTGCTGGCCAAATTTTGTGTGGATATACAATTCATGAATCAAGAGTGGAGAGGAAAAGAAAAAAATACATCAGAGGAGTATAATCAACTTCATCATCAAGAACAGCTTTTAAGTCATACATTTACTTGCAAATTTTCATGGCATTATTGCTATAGTAAGATGTAAGCAAACAAACATTGTAAAGTCCAAGGAAAAGACATCATTATTCTCTCTCATTCTTGTAATCTAAAAATAGTTCCATTCTGGCATTATGTAAAGCATTTAACAAAGCCAAATACGAAGGATTCCAAGCAAAATAATTTTGAGAAGGTGGGTACAAATTAATGCAAAATTAGACTAGTTTTCTGGTTTGGATGCATCAGATGTTGAAAATAAGTGCAATAGTAATTTTTTGATTTTCACTCAAGTCATCAAATTGCCACAAATGCTACAGATGCAACAGAAACACTTGGAAATATAATAAATCTTTATGAAATGTAACACAGATGACATTGTACTTTTCATTCCATAGTAGCAAGGGATTTTTCTATTAAAATTCACAGCAACTTGGACAAAATTCTAAAAAGATACTACCTGTTTTTAAATCTTACTAGCACAGAGCTGAGGATTTAAAAACAAAGTTTCAGAAGTCATTATTTCTATTACCAAACTACTGACTGCTAAAACACAGGGGTAACCAAAGACCTGATCAGATATAACCATGAACAGAAAGCTGCAGAAAGTTTGAGCAAAATCAAATAACACCCCAAACCATATCTTCCTCGAAGATATGAAGAAATTAGCCTGATTCCTAGAGTAAATCTTGACCAATTTAAACCAGAACAGACACAACCCCTCTTTTTTTGCCAAAATTCACAGAGTTGGTCCTGGCCTTTTCGTTCCAAGTGTGTTTTCTGGTACAGATGTCAATGCTTTGCAGCAGCCAACAGCACTCGTGTCACCTGTTCAAGTCACACACATCAGCTGTATTTGTTCGGGCTGAGCAGTTTCAAAGGAAAGAAAATCACACCTGAAGTCAGCCTCTTGAAGACATGAACCTTTTGTAGTTTCATTCTTCAAGATTTGGATTTTTCAGATACACATGCTCTTATCAGCTCTATTTTTAACCTGCCGCTCATANGAGAAGAAGTAAAGCGCAAAGTAGTCTTTTTTTAAGAAACAGCTGCCATTGTTACCATCCCTCTAAAGTTCTTCCTTTTCAAAATATTGAAGTTCTCTGGAAATTGCCACTGTAGTTGCCTAGATCTCTGTGGCCAACAGATTGCCTTCAACACTTATGACAAGTACTGCTGCTATTTCAAAATATTTTCTTTTTCTAAAGTATCTTCTCTTAACAGGAAAGAAATGGCACCAGGACAAGCATGATTGAGAGCAGGGGTTCTCAATGCCTGTGAAAGGAATTTTGCTCTGAAAACAGTCAAGATAACAACTATTATCAAATAGCAGGATGATGAGTTTCTCTGAAGGAGAGCATTAGATGCCCATCTCTTAACAGATTAACTGTTCCTCAGTTAAGAGGGAAAATGACCATCAACTCAAAGCACCTTTTCAAATTTTCCCAGTACTACCCAAAAATTATCTGCTGGCCAAATTTTGTGTGGATATACAATTCATGAATCAAGAGTGGAGAGGAAAAGAAAAAAATACATCAGAGGAGTATAATCAACTTCATCATCAAGAACAGCTTTTAAGTCATACATTTACTTGCAAATTTTCATGGCATTATTGCTATAGTAAGACGTAAGCAAACAAACATTGTAAAGTCCAGGGAAAAGACATCATTATTCTCTCTCATTCTTGTAATCTAAAAATAGTTCCATTCTGGCATTATGTAAAGCATTTAACAAAGCCAAATACGAAGGATTCCAAGCAAAATAATTTTGAGAAGGTGGGTACAAATTAATGCAAAATTAGACTAGTTTTCTGGTTTGGATGCATCAGATGTTGAAAATAAGTGCAATAGTAATTTTTTGATTTTCACTCAAGTCATCAAATTGCCACAAATGCTACAGATGCAACAGAAACACTTGGAAATATAATAAATCTTTATGAAATGTAACACAGATGACATTGTACTTTTCATTCCATAGTAGCAAGGGATTTTTCTATTAAAATTCACAGCAACTTGGACAAAATTCTAAAAAGATACTACCTGTTTTTAAATCTTACTAGCACAGAGCTGAGGATTTAAAAACAAAGTTTCAGAAGTCATTATTTCTATTACCAAACTACTGACTGCTAAAACACAGGGGTAACCAAAGACCTGATCAGATATAACCATGAACAGAAAGCTGCAGAAAGTTTGAGCAAAATCAAATAACACCCCAAACCATATCTTCCTCGAAGATATGAAGAAATTAGCCTGATTCCTAGAGTAAATCTTGACCAATTTAAACCAGAACAGACACAACCCCTCTTTTTTTGCCAAAATTCACAGAGTTGGTCCTGGCCTTTTCGTTCCAAGTGTGTTTTCTGGTACAGATGTCAATGCTTTGCAGCAGCCAACAGCACTCGTGTCACCTGTTCAAGTCACACACATCAGCTGTATTTGTTCGGGCTGAGCAGTTTCAAAGGAAAGAAAATCACACCTGAAGTCAGCCTCTTGAAGACATGAACCTTTTGTAGTTTCATTCTTCAAGATTTGGATTTTTCAGATATACATGCTCTTATCAGCTCTATTTTTAACCTGCCGCTCATATAGGATACTTAAAATTCTGAACATGTTTACATTATCCATCCAGCAGGCTAATGGAACTGCATACCAGACAGTCATGCATAATTCAAATCAATATCCTCAGGCTTGCAACTCTAAGTCAAAGCTGCCTTTAAATAAGCTGGGTGTGACTTTAACATGAATAAAACGTATCTAATTTTTAACCTTTATCTGACAAATCGAAATATTTGCAAAGGAATGTAATAAAACTTCTTTAAAAATTAAAATAATTAGGAAATCATGATAACTGAAAATCTTTTACAAAATACTTTTAAGGACAAAATTTAGAATGGTTCAACAAGACTGAAACCAAAGGTCAAAATAGAGAGTTGCATCATTTGTATTTTTTTTCAAGCAAATTGTACAGATATATACAGAAAAACACATGCTGCTGAACTGTTAAGCGGTGAGAAGGGGAATGCAGCAGGATTTCCTATTTACAAATTTAAAGATCAAGCTTTAATTGAATTGGGCATAGGTGACCACATAGAAAATCTTATACCCAGTTAAGCATGTCTGCTAGCTTCTCTCAAAGGACCAGAATCAAAATTTCCATAATAAAATAATTTTCCCTTTGAGTTTTCCTATGTGCTTTCATGAGACCAAGATTCCTTCACAGCAGATAACCTTTAGCTGCACTGAAATGACCAGAAGCATGGCAATTACATTAGCTAAGGATCTATTTCCAGCTTGTAAATACAGTGGAGAAAAGGTAATTGCAAACAAACCAACTCCACCCCCAAAAAACTAAAAGCTCACTCTAAAACAAAAGGACACAAACAAAAAAAATTACTTCAAGTTGTATAATATATCATGCTTCCCCTTCTCCCCAAGGAAAATATTCCAATAATTCCTAAAAGTTAGGATAACTTTATAAGGCAAAAGTGTTCCAAGTAGCAAATAATAACTTATTTTGCAAGAAAACAAATTACAGATCTTTGCCTCCACAGAAGGTACAGACACAACATCATGTTGTTTACTCAGATACAATATAGTCTCAAATAATATACGCAAAGCAGCTATGAAAATAGCCTCCTTAACAATAAAATGCATGTTATCAGATTAAAATGGTAACATTGTTCAACCTGTGTAAGGGCAAAATATTCTTTAAACCACTCCAAGAGAATACTTACAATATAGTTATAGCATGTCTATTAAATTGATACATATGCATAAGCAAAACAATCTACATTAGGTAATAAAACAGAAAAAGAGTTCTGTTACAAAAAATCCCTGCTGTTCTTCTTTCACCAAAGAGAAGGTTAAAACATAATGTGATCAGAATGTAAACAAACAGTCCTAATGGTAGCCTGTCTTTAACCTACAGGGAAAAGGCACAATTGGGAGGCAAACTTTAGTTTCAGACTAGAGGTAAAAATCTTTTGATTTTAACCTTTAAATGTAAGAAGAATGCTCCATTTATCTACAGCTGCTATGGAGGAAGAACTGATAAGCCATTCTTTTGTAATATTATTATGTAAAGTTCAAGATCAGGTTGGATGGGGCCTTGGGCAACCTGATCTAGTGGGTGGAATCCCTGCCCATGGTGGGGGTTTGGAATCAGATGATCTTTAAGGTCCCTTCCAACCCAAAACATTCTATTATTCCATTCCATGAAAGTTATTCTAGTTTTTAGTTCTCGTATGTACCTAAACTGCTCCACTGTGCTGATCAAGTAGCATGACTACTCTCAGGAGGTAAGTAGAGTACTGGGTAAAATTCCTTTCTCCAGTGTACCTAATAATGTCTACACAGATTTCCAGTCTACTGCTCAGTCTTGTTTCTTAGTCACTCCTTCCATGATAGAGCCATGAACTCTCAGAATCAGCAAAAGAACTTGGTTCATCAAGGAAATGATATTTTCTGCTGATATAGTACTATCTCTTGTGTTTATATCACAAAATAGTCCTACATTTTATGAATGTAGAGCATCTATTTTAAATACGAACTATTTCAGTCACAAATATGTCTGTGAACTTTTCCAAGTTAATGATCTTCTCATAAATTCCAGATTCAAATAGATGAGAGACCTATTAAAAGAATAAGTTTACAATTAAATGAAAATTTTCCTGTTGTCGTTAATGTATGATTTACATCACTACAGAGATATCAATTGCTAAGGGTGACTTTCTTCAAAGTCTTCACATCAATGGAAAGGGTATTCCTTAAAAGACTTCATAATGCTGGCAGGAGAAACCTAATTTGAGAGATTGCTTTGCTCACTTGTGCACATTGGGAAAAAAAGCCCTTTCTCATTGGAAGACAGTTTTTCCTCCTCTTTGGAGTTGGTCTAGCTGAAAAGGAATTTTTCTGTGCAAAATCTTGTCATCATCCCTAACTCCGAGTTTTGTTACTAGGTTTCTTCTCTCAGCAGTAGTTGATACGCATACTTTAACAGCATCTTTATTTTCCAGCATCTATGCTGCTCATCACAGGGTAAACCCATGATTTCAGAATTACCCAAATTCATTCTATCAAGCACTTTCATGTGTTTCCTTTGGTTGAAAAGACTGTGCACAACTTTGATATCATCTATCTGGCTTTTAAACTCACAAGTCCTCAATGCAAATGCATTCTCTTCCAAACTGTGTTTCAACTCAGACATAGATCTCCTTTGCATTTAAATTCCCTGTTTATGTCTTGTCCCCTCCATAATATTCCTCAAGAAAATTACATGACTAATACTGAATTGCACATGTACTTTCTACCCCGATCTGTAAATTCAGCCTATTCCAGGACTCAAGAATTTGTAAACATTATGCACGGCTGCTATTCATACACGTAAAGAAGCTAACCTCAACATGATCATAGCTCAACCACTTACATGAAAAGTTCCTTTCTACCAGGAACTTCTCAGAAGACAAAGGGCTACACTTTCTTAGGAAGGAAAAGAAATATGAATTCTGTAAAAATGAATAAAAGACAGAGCAAGAGTTAACCTTTAAATCACCTTAATCTCTGCAATGCTCAGCTGAGTATATTTTGTGGAAACATGCATCGTAATTTCAAGCACTTAACAGAACCGTCTTCCACTATTACAGAAGAACAATAGAGGTCTGTCATAATGCACTAGGAAGCTACTTTGGAACTCAAAAAACCCCCACTAAACCCCAAGCAAAACCCTCACTAGAGAAAAACCACAAGAAAACCCAAACCCACAGCATCACAGACACTAAGAAGAAAGCATTGCAAATCAAGTTAGTTCTGGACACTATTCTGCACGTCCTTGAACTACAAAATCACATTTTTTACTGAACTATCCTTAAATATTCCCTTGATATAGCAATGGATTCAACAGCCACACTCGCCAGAAGCTTCAAAATCACAAGAAATTGTCATTCTCCAATTTTTAAGGGCTTGGAGCCAATGAAGACTCATTTCAATTAACCAGAGGAGGCAGACACACATGATGAGGAATCAGAATTTTGTATCATTAGTATTGCAACACTGCACTCTCCTGTACTACAGGAAGATTTTTAATTACTCCTAGAATAAAAAATGTCAGGGATAGATGCCCACATAATAGCAAAACAAGCATAAGGAAGCTGGACCAATTAAAGGAATATTGTAACTAAAAAATCTCCCAAAGTCTCCAAAAAGTGCATCAATAACATCAATTGATGGTACACAAGTACTATCAGATAAGATACACGAGTATGAATATCTGGAGTATTCACGGCTGCAATATGACTTAGCCTTCAAAATACACTCTGAAACATTTAGAAATACTGCTCTGAAGGCATCTTAAGACTTGTCTTAAATCTCTTCAGTAAAGACCCTTTCAAAGTACCTTGAATGTACCATTTGAAGCCCTAAGCCTATCCAAAGTTGCAGGACAAAAGGAGTATTTACTTCTAATAGGTGCTGTACCAGAGGAATCTCACAGGTAATCTGATAAAGATATGCCAGAAAAAAGTGGGTGGCCACCTTCTTCCTAAATACTCTTTTCATGAAATTTATTCATTTCTTTAAGGCACATTAGAGGAAAAAGAAGAGAAATAACTATTTATGACTGCGTATTCAACCGAGCTTTCAGTCCTCCGGTGTGAATACCAGTACACAGCTCTTTTCCATGTCAGACACCTTTTTTGCCTGTAATGCTTAGGATCTGATATGTACAGGGAGAACAATTCTGAGAGAACTTTGTGGCCTTATTTTGCTGAACACAATACAGCCATACAGAGGCCCTCACTCTATAATTTCAAAACAGTACATTTCCATTCACACTTGGCTTGAAAATAGATCTCCTTACATGCAAAGAATAATATAGAAACTAAACTGCAAAACATATGGTTATCATGGAATTCACTGAGTGATCCACTCCTCCTCTCTCAGCCCGTCCAACGGCTTTCACCTCAGCTTGGTAAGTCTGAAGAAGGAGGATCCTGCTTCACAGAATGTATTTACCAATGAAAACTCATCAAGTTGCTTAAACAGACCAGGGAGATTCACCTCTACACCAGTTCTGAGATGCTTGAGAAAGAGCTTTTAGTGTTTACGTTGGAAAGACACTGAGAGGAAATCTCTATATATACACATTAAGTAATTCAGTGAGGAGACTTTTCCTGAGACATGAAAACTAACAAGAGAGAAAGAAAAGGCAAAAAGCTGCATAAAGAATTAGATCCAAGAGATTCCAGAAGAACAGTCGCCTTCACGTGCAAAGATTGACACTGAGGAACAAGGCAAACATATGTCCACAGACACATCAACATAAAGTGCCGAAAGCCTAGAGAAGAATAGAAATGCAGAAGATAAACTACAAAAATAACCATATTCTACCTTCACAATATGGAAAAGATGGATAAAATCCAGTAGCATATGCCTGCTAGAGCAGCAGATTCTCATTTAAGAGAACTTATGTTTTCTCGCTGCAGTCTTTTAGTGCTTCCATATGTTTCAAAAAAACCTTGTGAAATGTAAGGCACTTGGGCCAATCTCAGAAATAACACGTCTTCAGCCACGGGGCTTTACCAATTGAGAAGTTAGAAAAAGATTTTAAAACAGGCTGGAGACGGAACCTGTGGTTGTACTGAACTGGTAAACTATAGCTAAATAAAGTACATCTAAGTATGCTAAATAAGCAAGTGAGCTTACTCCTTTTCCCTTCATGATGTGACTTATCTTGCCTCAAAATGGGATCAATCCCCCTTGCTTGCTCCTAATCAGGAATTTTGCACAGCTGTTAAAGAAGTAATTTGGGCAGGACATGCTTTAAGCATATCACAAATTAACTATGAAAAAACCCAAACCGTTTTCTTCCCCTCTTCTACCTTTCTCATCTCAGGGTATTCAGAGAATATTGATTTCAGAAGCAAAGAACCATCTAAAGTTTTTGACATCTGCCTGGAAAACTGTAATTTTAACATAGTTAATGTTTTAATATATTTAATGTAATTTTAATATAGCTAACATTTCTAAGTTTAAAACCTTCAATTTTTAGGAATTTAGGGCACCGCTTCCTTAAAGAAAATACATTGCCTGTGAAGCTTATGGAGATAATAAAAACACAACAACTTGTCTGTATAATGCTTGACTTTTCAAAGTCGAGGAAGCAGCCACTACAGGAGACAAAGAGGCCAATTCAATATAATATTGTATGGTTTTTTGAAATTCAAGTTATTAAGAAAGCATGGTCCATTTAAGATCCCAATATAGATAAAAAAAAATGTTTCCAATTATGAAATACAAAGATTGCCAATTTTAATTCTAATTTTAAACATAAAATTTTTACACTTCATTATTTAGATCCCTATTTCAATTCATAAACTCTTTGTTAGCAGAAATATCTTATTGCGCTATTTTTGCTTGCTTTTTTCCTCTTACTTTTTATTTTTCATTTTCTGAAATAGATGTGGAATATTACAGTCTATATTAATCCCCTCTTCCAAAATATTGCAAATAGTTGGAGCACATAAAGGCAATATTACATATTCAACACATTGAAATGGTAGGAAATAATATAAGAAGTAGGATACACACTATAAAAACCTAAAAGAAAGTTTTGTCAGGAAAACAGGAAAAAAAAGGTCACTTCAGTAAGTATCCATACTTTACTGGATAATATTAGAAAGTACAAAAATAATATTATTGACAAAATTAAGATTTAAAACTTTGAGCTGACCCTGGAACTCTGGGCCTAAGCACAGAGATTGACACACATCCTGTAGTTGCACAGGTTTCTCTTTTCTTTGATTAAAAACTTTCAGTCTTTTGTGCAAGAGTTGAAAATTTCAGGTGTAAACCTCTGTACCATTTTACTTTTAATGTTGACATTTGCCATCAACTTGATTTTCTAATGAATTAGGCTTTCCTTTAGTGATACCCCAGAATTAAGCCTGTCCACGAGAAGCTCACTGCAAAAGTTATATATTTACAATGGCTTACAGTCTGTAGAAATACTTGCATCCAAGCACAGTAGCAATTTATTTTTCATTTTATATATATATATGTATATATATATATATATACACACACACACACATATGTAGGTAAAACATATAAAAATCTAAATGCATCAAATGTGCAATACAAATATAGAAAGTAGGTCAGACACTGGCGATAAGCAGGTATTTGTGAATGAAAATTTAAACCACTAAATTGCACAGAATTACCTAAAGTGCTACTAGAACACTCCATCATGAAAACACACCAACAAAGCCTGCAGAGCATATACCTTTCTTCATTTCAGTATTAAAAACATTATACAAAATGCCATGTGAGTTCTATATAAATATGCTGAAAAGAAAGATTAATATGGCCATCTAGAGGAGAAAAGAATGATATGAAAACATACAACACAATTTTTCAGGTTTCAGAATATGATGTTTTTAGAGGCATGCAGCCAGAAAATGGATGTAATAAACTAATTATGGAATTGATAATAAGCAAACCTTAAAATAATATGTTCAGACCTTTTGATGGTCTGAATGATGCAAATAATACTATCCATGTTTTTAGCAAGGCAAGCAAAGCATCCAGGGTGTATTAATAAAGGAAAGACTATATTTTTGTCACTGTTAAATTTTGGGTATGCGGAGTTAAGTACGTACAGATCTAAACAAACAAATTTAAAAAGTGAAGACAGAAGTTCAGAGTAAACAGTTATCAGCAGAACTGTTTATTGACTCCTTTGAAAACGCACAGCTCACTACTGCAAAACAGAACATGTGATAGAGATTAACTGCTGAAGAGAAAATTCAACAAAGAAATCCAAAATTTTCTGAAAATTAAATATAATTTTCATTACTCTTATTACTCTCTCTTTGATGGAATTCATAGAGTCATGGAATCATGGAATGGTTTGGGTTGGAAGGGACCTTACAGGCTATCTCATTCCAACCTCCCTGCCATGGGCAGGGACACCTTCCACTAGACCAGGCTGCTCAGAGATCCATCCAACCCCACCTGGAACACTGTCAGGGATGGGGCATCCACAGCTTCTCTGGGCAACCTGTTCCAGTGCCTTGCTATCCTCACAGAAAAGAATTTTTTCCTAATATCTAATCTAAACCTACTTGCTTTCAGTAGCTCTTTCAGTTCTCTTTAAAATCACCCCCCTTGTCCTTATTCTTAATGATCAGGGGCTGCTATACTAGCAATGAGCAGGAGGAAAACAGTGGTGAGAGAAAAATTAATTCTGTCCTCTCATCACTTCACTTTAACACTATCAAGTGTTGCATGCTCAACATATGGAGTGATCAGTGCCTTACAATGGAAGTACAGCCAAAATGTTAGACTTAGAAATAGAAATGATAAAGCACATATGAGAAAACAGAAGCACACAAAGTCAAATGCACTGACAATTTTTTCTCATATTAAACAATGCACATAAATACACACTGCTTGTTCCACAAAAGAGTCAAGAAATAGTTCTATCATCTGTCTTTATGCTTTTTATAAAAATAATTCAATAGCCATAAAAGCCAAGTATTTAACAAATAATTTCAGCGTTCCCAGGGCATCAAGCCTTCTAGAGATTTTTCACAAGTTTAAGGAACAGTAAAGCTTTGCATTTTTAAAACTCACACTGAAACATCTGGAATGCTGATGCTTCCCCCTTGGAATCAGAGATTTTTAATGTCTTCTGTTAAGTGAACTGTTTCTCTGAACACATATGAACTGCTTGGTAGTAAAAATCTCTCATTTATTTCTGACTGCAGGCCTTCTTCATGAGGTTTTCAACTCTTTTCATTGAAGTTCTATGCTGGGCAGCTTTCTCTCTGTAATGATCATCACATAAGGCATGTGCTGTCTCTTCCTCTATTCTAAAACATTTTTATCATCGGGCAAAGATTCTTTGAAGTAATTTAGGAAGAACATAAAAAGTACTAACACTAATTATTCCAGTGTGCCACCTTCAGGTCACTGAGAA
The DNA here is from genome assembly GCA_013397815.1 of Aleadryas rufinucha. Classification (NCBI taxonomy): domain Eukaryota; kingdom Metazoa; phylum Chordata; class Aves; order Passeriformes; genus Aleadryas; species Aleadryas rufinucha. The sequence continues at coordinate 659,418 of VZTH01018656.1, forward strand.
GCGAAAAATGTTAGGTTGTTAATCTGTTGCCATGTCCAAAACTTTATTTTAATAGTATTGAACATAATTTTGTTGAGAATAATGGATTAATAAAATGAGACAAACTCATCACTCTAATCTGCAAGCATTTTGCCAAACATACGCTGTAGAATGATTGCAGGCTGTCAAAAAAATAACACTGCTGATTCTCCATTCCTTGTAAAATGTGGGAAGAGAATGCTCTCATAAGCAGCAGCAAAAGCAAAACACTGATATTATTCAAGTTTTTGTGCAAGTAGAAGTATGTGGTTAAAAATTTTAAGTTTTTAAGTTAGAATGTTTTGATAGCTTTTGTTTTAGAAGGTTTTTTGCTTCCAAACCCTGAATGATCTTTCATTACAATAAATTTTAAAATGGGGTTTATATCCAGCCTGCTTCCTGAATGGAGAGAGCATTGAAAAGGAATAGCACCTGGTGACAGATACATTTAGCAATAGAAGAGTAACAAAAAAGGAAGAAGGGGGTAACAACCGTAACTTTCCGGATGCAATACTTGGACTTGCCAAAAAGGTTCTTTTGTCTTAGACTGAAATCATGATACAGATTTCCAGACTGGAAACTATCACTTCCCAGGATAAAAATTGGTGACTATAAACTCTGATGACTTAAGAGGATGATAAGGAACACAATCATAAAAATTTTTAAAAAAATTGATACAGGCTAGCACAACGCCTTTGAAGCTTAAATCTTATAGGGCTCAGATGAACTCAGGACTTTTCACCGAGAAGATAAAACAGATTGGATAAAAAAATCTGAGCAATTACGAAATAAAAACAGGAATGTCATATGACGATGGCTATTTCAAAAGCTAGCCTCAGTAGTCTGCAGAAAGATAAATACCTTATTCTAGACATCTGAAAGGAGTCTTCCCGTATAATTCTTGTATAATTTACATCTGGTATTATTTGCTAATAATTTTTCCATCTCCTGTTAATATGCATCATCATTCTTTCCCAACAGTGACACAAGCCATAAAAAAACCTGAGTATCTTATCTTTCATATTCCCCCCACCAATTCTGTTGAGAGATATCAGTAGATATCAAAACCAAACATACTGTTACCATTCCTATTCCTTCTCCATCACAATGTTCAAGGATCAGTTCTTACCGCCTGACCTCACCTCTGCATCTCCTTCACTATTTGCTGGAACTCAGACTCCCTGCCTCCCTACACTTTAACAGGAAAGGAAAGAAATGAATTTTCTGATCATCAAAAAAGAATCCTTTTACTCTGCAACTTACTTTAACTATGGCTTTCATGTCCTTCAAGTCTTAGCTTGGAATCATGAATGACCATGTATTAATTTCAAATTTCAACAGCAGACAGACTTTTATATCATTTACTGATATCAAATTGTAGAAAATGTAAATTTTTTCAAGCCCATCTGGACTGTATAGAACATCTAAGGTGAAGCATCTTTTAATACATGTATCCACTTTTTATTAGAAAACATCAAACACTAAAAAACTTTTGCATTTTAACATACTAAAGGGAGACCAAAAATACCTTACTGTAACACAGCACCTGTATCAGAACCTGACTTTTACCTGACTTCCACAAAAGTTCACTTTTCATGCTTGAAACTGGCTATAGACACAGTTCTCACACAGCTATTTTCAAATACAAAAAGCATATTGACAAAATATTGACAGCAGAATTCTCAGCCTCTATGTCAAACTGTCAACTAACTTAAAATAAAGAAATATACAGCATGTAAGAAAACATCCATTGTTTAAATCCAACTTTTAGCACCATGGAAAAACACATTCATCTAATCTTTGTAGTAATTTCTTTCTGTCATTTCAAGAGAAGAAAAGATACAGAACATTCCACCAATGCACACCACAATGACCATATGCACTGTAGCCAATAACCAATTCCATTTACTTTGCTGTTAGAACAGCTTATCAATACAGGAATAACATGTCTTCTTTTTATTTATAATATCACAAATTCAACAAGAGTTGCCATGTTTCCTTCCTAAACCAAAACAGTTTAAATTGCCCCAAAAATGAAATGAACAATGGTAAAATTAAATGAAACTTAATAAAACAAGATATTGTATCATTTGTAGTATTTCTGGAAGAATGTATACAATTGTGTGTTTTTCTTTTTTTTTCTTTGAGCATGCACTAATATAAGAGGTGTCTGGATATTTCTTGCAGACATTGACTATTTGCTAGTCAAGCTGCTCTCGTCTACGACTTACTTATCCAGAACACAATTCTGAAATTTGGAATAAAAGGAAGGCTTTTAAATCACTCTTACCTTCATCTATTGAGGCTTCACTACTGTATCCATCATATTCTGCAGACAGGGGACTATATTTTTGTCTGGTTTCCCATATATAGTTTTTTTGCTGTCTGCCATCCACCACTGGCAGCCTGGAACTCTGGGTTCTAGACAAGGCCTCATGATATTTACCCAGTGCTTCATCTTCACTCTCAGATGATGAACCATGCTGGTCTTTACTCATATAAGAATTGTCTGTTTGAATAAAATAAAGCAAATCGACTACAGCTCAAAATAGAATACAAGAAAATAACCATAAGAGGTTATCATTGAAGATATTTAAGCCATTTCAATTAAAATTTCTGTAATATTTTTAAAATATCTTGATGTAATTACAAGCATTGTGACTGTGTAATTGCTGAGAGCTGTTTTCATATTTTAGAAGACCTGAAAGATCATTAAGCCCCAAAAAACCATTCTAACACTTATTCAAGAGAAAACAGATCAATTCATGTAAGGCGGCACATAGACATTCTTGAAACCCTTCATTAAGTAGGAAAATGCTGAAAATAATTTATGTAAAGTAAATCCAACACTGCTGCAATACCACATTGGGATACCTAACATATCAAGCAAGCAGCTCCTGATCCTACATTCCCAGCTGATTTTTGCTGTGAGCATTTAGCATAGCATAGAAATGAAACTGATTTACAAAAAGAAGCCTACAACAAAATCATCCTTAGGATATTTATGCCAGTAGTGCTTAAACTCACAATAACAAATGGGAAAATGCTAGTGAAAGATGTTTGCATGCACAATTTCATTTAACTTACAATAAACAGCTCCTTGTTCAATAACTGAAATTAATGCAGATTTTTACTGCAGACATCTGGCAACAGCAAAAATTACATTGGAAAAAATCTACCTAGTCAATTCTTTTACAGCAGTTCTGTAGTGCCCACTCCTGTGGCCAACGTTTTCCAACTACATCTCAAGCATGACTTCCTCCCAACAAATCAAAGATTAGCGGCATTTTTATTTCTGTAAAGGGAAAATTTCCTCCTCCCCTTTCCCAAACTTCAAATGGATTCTGCCCAAATTTAACATGCCTTGCAGAGGTTTTGTAGATCTCAGACTCTAACAGGCATTAAGAGTTCATGTAAACTCTAAAGAAGTCAGCATTACCTCTACTCTAAGAGCAAGCCTATGGTGTATGATTTGCCACTTGATTTCCATTAGCAGGAGAGCTTTGAGATGTCCATAATGCTGTTTTTCAGTCCTGAATCTGAGGGAATGCTGTCTAACATGCTATCCAGCCACGCTCAACTGCTTCTCCCCTCCCTGCTTTTATGTCCTCAGCTCTAGATCTGCATTTCCACTCCCATTAGTGTCTGCCTTCATGCCCAGTCAGTCTCACTCCTCCAGCTGGGTATTCCTGCTGAAGGAGAGATTCAGCTTACTCAAAATCCAGACAGTTAAAATTAAATTAACTCAATGTATGCCAGCCATCTAGGCTATTTCACAGCCAAGTGTTTGCCTCTTAGTACTACAGAGGTCCATCTTTTCTACTTTTAGGAACTGCTTCCCATAGAGGTCTTTTTCTCCCTCGTACTCATACAGAAAAACCTGTGCTGCAAGTTTAGGCAAGAAATCTTCTGGAAAGTTACATTTATACAAGTAGAATTCTATCCCAAGTTCCTGCCTCCCAGCCCCATACTCCAAGTTCTTGCTCGAAGCACCCACTTTTGGTCTCTTATGGTGATTTCCTGTATTCTCTTTGGCTATTTGATCCCAAATTCTCTTTACTTGCACCTCATCAACTACTCAGGTAACTTTGGTCTTTCACCCTTAGCCTCTCCATCTCCACATGAAGTTACCAGTTGCTTCATTACTGTCACCCAACCTAGTTCAAATCCCAATCTACCAAGTAGATCACATCCTATTTGTTCAGGAAATTTCTGTCCTCACATAGAACATGTTTATTCTGAATTCTTCTGTTCAAGCTCCCTGTGTCCTTCAGTAACCATAAGTATCAGACACAGGATAAGTCCTGCTCTGCTCTTCAATTCCTACAATGAAGCATATGAGTGCAAATGGGATGGTCAGTGAATTTAACAAGCAAACTATAAGAAGTGTTTACCATGTCTTTTCAAAAAGCAAACTTTTCAAAAATTTCCAACTTTGTCAAACTTAGGCGTTTTTTCACAGAAGAACATGGGCATCTCTGACACGGGAGAAGTGCTCTCCCACATTTCAAGTACATATTCCAATACACAAAGGTGCCACAGCATCTTTGCAAAGCTGATGTGAAATCTACTTATTTTTTTGCACAAATACCCAGCATATCTTTCCCATAATCAATTTCTGGAAACAGTTAAAGATTTTAAACTATAACTTAGGAAAAAAAGCAAACAATAGGATCTCAGAGAGAAAGAATGTCTAAATTCCTCACAATCCTTTCAAATTTGGCACACAATTTAGGGAACTTATTATAAGGTCTCGGATATGGAAAATGTCAGAAAACCTTAACTGGCTGTGGGGCTACCAGCTCTACATGCAGTGTATACAACAACTTAATTTATTATTTATAGGAAAAATGGTGCCTTAAAAGACTGCTAAGGAGCAACTAGATCTTTCAACTCTAGGCTATTAATTCAAGTCTAGCAGATATGGTTCTTCCCATTTATGGATGGCTATAAAGTGAGCTCAATTTCACTGATCACTTATTGAAAATATCACACCAAGCAGGATATATTCTGGCTAACACATTCACTGCAAGAGGCTGCCCAGAAAAAGGAGTCTCCTTTGCTGTAACACAGAGTAAAATTCTGTATCTCATATGGCCCTCCAGAGGTTGAAATCTGCCACACAGGAAACTTCTACAGATTTCCACAACTGTAATTAAAGCAGAGCATACCAGGCCTAAAATACAGTGCCAGACATCAGTATTAGGTGCATCCTTTAACATTACAAGAAATGCATTCACAAATATGAAATCGGGTTCATTAATCAGCCTGCATAAAGAACGGAATAGCATAAAACATGGCAGCAACATGTTTGAAAGAAGAGTTGAAAGTTATATCTCTAATAATACACTGACTTTTGTAAGCATCCAGAAGTTCTCAGTGATAGCAATATTTTTTTTTCTCCAGTTCCTATCATAAAAGAATGAGAATGTATACCATTATTATAAGTCATGAAGCACGACCTCTTCCGAGGACTTAAAAACCTCCTTGAAGTTAAAACACAAGCTATCCATGCAAATATTTTTCTTAAATTACAAAGCAGATTGGTTTCAGTTTCTTGGGAAAAAATAGCTCCCTGTACATTAAAAAAAAACCCAAAACCTCAGGGTTTTATGCCTTTGCTTGCCACTTCTCATTTGATTTTTATACCTTATTTGAAAACTTGCCTAAGAGAATTTATGTTCTTAGTAAAATCTTTCCTTTATTTGGCTGACACGGGTCACGAGCAATCATTAACCTATTGAAAGCTATTAATTTGCTTATTATGGGACCTAAATGCCATTTTTGAGAGAATATACTTTACAAATATAGTATTATGGAAAGAAATAGATAAGATCATAGTTTATCATACAAACATGGAAAACACTCCTAATTCAAATTAAAAAAAACCAGACAAACAAAACCAAACCAAAACTCAACAAAACAGATAACTGAAATTTTCAGATAAGGAAAACACACACAACTGAAGAAAAAAAAAAAGTGTTTCTATTAGGAAATCATTCATTTCTTTACAGAATCAGCACCTCTGGAAAAGCATGTGTTGCCTTCTAAAAATTTACTATGCAGCCTGCAAAAGTATGTAAAATTGAAAGGTTTTGCTTCTTACTCACAAACTGTTATTGCAATTCCCTTATCACACTAATATTGGATGTCGAAGACGGCACACAAAGTATCCATAACAACAACACACAGGTTTTCTTTAAAGACTACAACTTTAAGACAAGCCTCATTCACTTCTTTCTGTACTTAAAATTGCTTAATTGCCATTTCTCATTGAGTGTCTCATTTCTCATTGTGTCTTGAAATCATTATCTTACACATCCCAGAAATATTCTGAAGATCTACTGTAATGTAAATGCAAAAGAAGTTATTTCATTTACTGTCATAGCACATCTTATGCAATGTTTTTAAAAGAAACAAAATAAAAAATCACCTTCACAGAACAAGTATTAATTTCCAGTATTAATTCATTCACAGGTTTTAGCAGAAACTGAAAGGCAGAGAAACATCACAAGGCAGAGAAGGCAAGAAAAATCATATAGAGAAAGAGTAAAGTTAGAACATAGAGAAAGGCATTTATTAATCAATTCCTTTAAGTAATACTTTGGAAAGTAACTAACTTCCAAGAAATATCAACATCATTAGAAAATGAAGCACTGAAACAAATCTACTTTCACTCACAGGAAATACTACTACTAAATGTGTGAATTAGGTGAAAGAAGTAGGAAACACTGTTTCAGAAAAGGCTGAAGAATTCAGTTTGCTGACAGACTCCTCACCTTTTCCTGCTGTCTTCTTATTACATAGCTCTCTTTCTAATTTCTTTGAGTTTTTCCTTTTACCCTCATTTGCAATTGTAGCGGACACATTGCCTTCATCCTTCGAGATGGGTTTTCTTTTTCTGTCAAAGAAGGCTTCAGATTTCTTTTCTTTGATTTCATTAAGGCAATTCGGATGGTCATCGTGCATCTTCTTCAAGCTGGAGTCTGATAATTTCTCCTTCTGTACTTCAACAAGTTTTGTTTCTAAATCTTGGGAAACATTCATACTGTGCACTTTACCAGAATCTTTAAAATCAGCTCCAGGTGACTGTGGTTTGATTTTTTTATGCATGTGATTCTTAGAATTATCTGATACTGCAGACAGACAATTATCTTGCTCCTCAATAGATTGCTCCACTGTAAATTTATTACTTTTCAGGTTACTATCCTTATCATTTATGAAACACTCATTTCCCCCTACTGCTTCCCTTTTAGAAGGTCCTCTTACAGTCTTCAAATCCTGAGGTACTTCTGTATCACTGACAGGATTATTGTTATCTGTGCCTCTTAACTGGCACTGGTTTTTGTTCGAGACATGGTCAGTTACTCCAATGGGACTTGTACTTTTTTTTACAGAACCTAATGAATTGGAATTATGAGTCTCTTTATGTTCTGCAGCACCTGTCTTTGTTTTCATATTAATTTCCTGACAATGAGTTAATGATGGTGTGCATTCCTCTCTGCCTTCCACAGGTTTATCACTGTGTGTTTTGGAGCTCTCATCTTCCGCCCGCAGGCCATTGATCATGCTCGTTACTTGCTCTGTCACTGAGTCAGCCACAGAGTAGCCGACCTCACCAACGACACTGGCCAGGTCATCCACAGCACTGCTGAGCGTGTCCACCAGGGAAGACACAGAGGGAAGGTTCAGATTTTGGTGAAGGTTTCTAAAAAACGCCATTTGTCCAGACTATTCAGCAACAGCTTTTAATAGTGAAAGGTCCTCTGCTTCACGAACTGATCATCTCTGTTTCTCCAGCTTCAATTTCAGAGCTATTTGCCTTTGCTATCTCAAACATCAATACATTTATATGGGGAAGTTGCAGCTTTCCTCTTTTCATTCATTATGCATTGAAAATAATAAGAAAACAACTAAATAAATATCTTGAAATGAAGCCACAATCAACCAGCAAAACCATAGTCTTTCATCAAATGCAGCATCAACTAGCCATAATAAAATTAATTATTTTCAAAAACAAGACAACTGTGTGAGGTGGAATTTTTTTTTTTTATTCTAACCTGCAAAGAAGAAGTTGTGAGACATTTAAATTATATCCTTTCATCCATGTCATGCTAAAATAAGCTTTTAACACAACACAACACACATTGTGAAGACTTCTTCACCCCAAAATATTTGTTGTCTTTTACATAAGGTAAGATATTTTGGAACATCAAGACTTGTTTTGTAGCAAAAAAGAAAACTAATGACATACAATTTCTGGGGGGAAAAGTTTTTTTTCTTCCTAGAAAATTGAAAATAAAAATTTAGCTCCATCTTTTAAAGGGGTAGAGGGGAAGAAGGCCTCTTCGATTTCACATTCTGTTCTCTGGTGCCTGTCTCTTTCTCTCAAGTCAGCTAACAAAGCCTGTTTAATTTTCACAGCACAAAAGTAGGAAGAGGTTGTTTTACCAACCCTCAATATATTTTTCAAGGTCTAATTTCTTTCATTACACATGATACTTAAAGACCTTGATGTATTAAAAATATTCAGTAATGTGTTAGTCAGATATAAGATGTCACTAAAACTATTCTTTAAAATTATTTTCCAGGTGAATAAAAGCAAGACCTTCTCCAAAAGTATGAAGGATTTTAACAGGCTGAGTAAAAATCAAATAATCCCATTCACAAATTTACTTGAAAAGATTTAATTATACAAAATTATGGAATGTTTAAAATGAGTTCAAGTATATTCTCAGAGTGCAAGAGAAGTATCTCCCCATGCAAACTCTTTGGTTATATAGATGTTGAATTTCTGTGGCTTGTGGATACAAAGATTTGTTCCTTTCTGAGTATTGCAGTCACAGGAAAAGCCAATGTTGTTGTGTTGCTACATCCTTGTAAAAATGTTCATTCTTATAATTAAGTTTAGTACACTGTATGTCAGATACTTACAAAGTTTATCTTGTGAATTCTTTCTTGTAGTGTATCCTGAATCGAGATCCGGGAAACCACTAACATTTTCAAAACACATCTTCTTATTAATATATAGGAAAAGTAGCAACATGAGAATAATGAACACCCCGACCGCAGACAGGAATCCAATTGCTTCAGGAGATACTAAAAGAAACAGAAAGAAACACATTTTTAAAAACCTTGTAAAAGTTTGCAAAGTTGTAGTATCATCAGAATTGATCATTAATAAATACCTCAAAAGATGCAAATATATATGCAAAATATATTTAAACCCCCACCATTTAAATAACTAAAACCCCACCATCTAAATCCGAGTTAATGCTTAATCATCTTTTCAAAGAACAGAAAAGCATCTGGTCCTAATCCGAGAGGGACTGACACTGTGAGCAAGAGGTTCTGACGGAGGACTGGACAATCTCTGCAGAAAAATGAGGAGATTATCAGAAGTTGCCAGGACAAACGATTTCTGATGGAACACCTGAGAGACAGAGCACTGGAAAGGAGCTGAGAACACCCCATCTTCTGGAGGTTTGGCTACCTCTGCTCAGGCCCAGCTCTGCGACAGTGCTGCTGAGGAGGGACTGAGCCCTTGCCCTGTCCACCTTGTTATGTTCAGCACCTGGCTCCCCTTCCCTCAGGACCAGCTGGCCCACACTGCTCCCTGGCAAGAGGAGACTTAGAGTTAAAAACAGAATGAGAAAAACCATGTAAGTTCACTTGCATATGAACCAAGAAAGAGCTAAGTGGAATAGAGATAAAGCACTCTTAAAACCAGGTAGAGGGGAATAAAGGCCAAAGTAGACTGACATGTCTTAGAGAGTATGTAAAATAAAGAATATGTAATTGCTACTAAGCAGATAACTGAAAGGCAGTGTTGGGCATCTCTGGCAGGTGTAGAATCTTTGAAGTCCCTCAGTACCTAACATCAATTATACCATTTAAGACCAATATTATCAAGGAGCAGGTTTTAGAAATGTGAAATCTGGAAATGGATGTTGCAAATTGAAGCAATGGGGAAAGAGTATTTAAAGGGTACCTTGTTTATTTGAGAGGAGACTGGGTAGAGAAAGGGATATAGAAGAGCAGCAGATACAAGAGTCTAGAAATGTGAGAAATGAGTAACAACTTATAAAGGCAGCTAAAGACCTAGAGAGGACAGATCTTTTGAAAGGATGCCCACAGACTATAATGAAGCTGAGCTGCTTCATTAATAAAGGCTGCCAGGAAGTCAGAGGGAAGCCCCTTAGGAAACCCAGTGGACTCTCCACGATGTTTACATTCAAAAAACTTGAAGTGAGAATTTAAAATTATGACAGAATTGCAAATTTGTTGTGAAGTAGGGTGGGAGGTTAAAGTGAAGGGTTATAAAACTGCAATTCAATAATATTTGGGTGCAATTTATAGGCAAAAATGTGATAGAACTCAATAACTACATGCAATTAACAACCGTGTACAGCATTACAGAACTGTAAGTGATTTGTAGTGATACGTAACAGATTAATTATCTGTTAACCAGTTTATTAGTAGTGTACTGATAATTAAGAAACACAGGTTCATTTATGCCTCAAACCTGCATTGTAAACAGGGAGGGTAGCACCTAAGAGTGGATTTTGTGGCCACAACACATAGACAACACATCTTTCAGAGCTGAACACAACTGCATTCATCTGGATTAAAGACGGGATTTCATGTATCTCTTTTTTACTGCTGACTTTGCAAGACTCTACACTCAACACCATAAATCCCATTCTTGGGGGTTAATTTTTTTTCTATTTAATAAAAATTTATGAAGCTTTATCATATTTACAAATTCTGTTTGCCAAGATCTTGGCACTTCACTTTAGGACTATAATGCTGCATGGTAACATCTTTCACTATTTAAAAAGGAGTGGGATTAAAGAAAAGTTGGCAACAGACTCTGCATTCTCAGAGATGCAATACCAAAGGACAAGAGGCAGGAGTCCGAAATAACTACAAGAAAAATTCCAATTGGAGATGAGGCGGGAAAAATCCAGAACAAGAGGAGTTTATCACTGGAACAGATTGCCTAGATCAGTTATAGAATCCAACTTCAATGTTATCCCTGCTTTGAGCAGGGGACTGAACTGCAAATTACTTTCCCAGGAGCCTTCCAAATGAAATCATTCTCTGATTTGACATATGCCCTTTGTAAATCTGGGCTCATACATCTATGTAAAAGTACTGACTGAGAAACACATGCAGTTCCACAACCTCCTCAGTTCGTTTTGCAGGATGACAGGGAACATTTGTGTCTGTGGTGCTGTTCCTAAATTATTACACAGGTGTCTTTTAAATCTGACAAAGAAAGAAAGATCCAAAGAAACATGCCTTCCACCATGAAAAACAAACTGTACAGATTTGCACTTCTGTTTTGAGCTGGACACCCAGACCTACCTAAAACTGACAATTATTTTTGCTTCACTTCTTACCTCTGACCAGAAGAGATCATGTAACATTTTGCCTACACCATCCCTGAAAATTTTCCCATGAAAAGGAACTTGCCAACAACTTCAACTTGCCAACAGCTTCAAATGAGACATGCTGCTGCATCAAGAGGGGTAACAAGGTGAGAAAAGAGGATTTCTGTTCTGTAACTGAGAGGAAAGGCAGCTAAATTTTTTTTTATTAATATTTTAATTATCATGAACTTTGGCATGTGTCAGGCATTCATTTATTGTTTGTCAGGTGCCTGTTTTTCCCTTTTCGTGGAATCTTCTCACACACGGGAATACTCTGAGATTTTACAAAAGCCTCAGTTCATATATATTAATTTTTGACCTCAAAGCTTAACAGATGAAATCTCCCAAAATTCTGCTGGCAGTAAGCATGCTCCCACTCCTTCCAAGACTGCATATGGATAACTGAGAATGTCTGGGGCTATTGGAACAACACCCAATTTGCTCTGAATTATTTATCCCGACCCAAATGAGACTAGAGACTGGGCCCAGAGCAGAAAATCTTCATTCTTAAATAACTTCCAGCCATAACACCTATCAAACACAGAGGCAGTGGCAGAAAAGGCAGCAAGAGAGAACTGCAATTCAACAGAACACAGGGACCAGAGGAACTGAGAGTGCAGTAGGAGGTGGCACAGGTTAATGATGCTCAAGGAGGAAATCAGTGTGAGATATGAAGAAGGTGCGACCAACATGGGGTCCAAAAACAAGTCAGAAAGTGATGAGAAGGCACAAAAGAAGTCAGATCAGAATGCAGATAAATGGTTATGGGACCACTGAATGAACTACGAGAATGATTACTTTATTATTGGAGCAGGCTGTCCTAAGCAACTTTGCCTGAATTCAGTGTCCAGACTGCTTTAAGCAGGAGATTTAACTGAATTCCAGTCATGGAATGATTCTCAATAAAGGGCAGTGACAGTCTCCTTTCAATAGGACAGATTAACAGTACAACAGCTTCAGGGAAAAACACTCTCCCATATGTCACATTTGATGTAGGTTTAAATTGCAATTTTTAAATTTTTACTTATATTGTTCAGCAATCAAACTGCTTTGATTCACCAAAATACGTGCTTAAGGAAGTTAACCACAACCTAAAAGGAACTTGAAAACAGAATACTTAGAGGGTTTTTTTCTCCAGTACTTCCCGGATACTAAATAGTTAAAAAAAGGCACTGTCTGAAAGCCTTATAGTTCTCTATGGAAACACAGTATCTGATGACATTTTTCTGGAGTGAAAAAGGAAACATTGGCTGATACCTTACAAAAAGAATGAAACTTTAGCTGCAGCAAGACTAATTAATTATTTATGTAATTCAGTGTGAACACAGGACTTGAAAATTATATTTCTCTATCAATTTGCACTCATGTAAAGAGTCTTGGAATACTTGTTCACAGATTAGGTAAATTATCAAGCTGAAATCCTGTAATGTATTACCATTATAAAGCCAGGGAAAAAAATGTACTTCAATTTTCCACATGAAATGTGTACAGATTCCCATCTATGCATACAGGTTTTATGCATCATATTAATGCTTCAGTTAGTTTCTCACAGCTGAAGTGTCAAGCAGGTATACTTCATAGACAGAAAGAAATAAAAAGTTCTTTTTGCATAAAAAAATGCATCTATGCCACATTCACCACCAGAATTACTTTGATTCAAAACATACTATCAAATTCTGATTTGTCTGGGCATTAATTGCACCATGGAAAGCATTTTAAAAATTCTCAGAGGTTCTCAGTGGTTTCTTCTACTGTCGGAAACCAGTAAAAAAGCAGTATTTTCTCAAAGTTATACTTTAAGTTCAAATGTCCTACTTGTATGAACTTCGTAATTATTCTCAGTTCTTAAGAAAAACAACGACATTCTGAATTTATGTTTGAAATTCATTATAATATAAGGCAGTTTTAGAAACACTAAAAGAACAAATGTCTTTCTACAAAGTTTCCAAGACTAATTGAATTGCTGGCTATGGAAGTGGCATAGAAAGTCATAGTCATTACAGAAGTATTACATTAACATCACTTTAACTCCGTTTTAATATCATCACTAGAATCAAAAGCATTAGAACACAGAAACTTACCATCTCTTCATCTTAAATACCAAATTAGCACCTCTTTCTCAAATAATAACTTCCCTGTTATGAAGTAATTTTTCATCTCCAAAAAATGTTTCAAACTCTTCAGAAAATAATGGCATCTTCAAATAAATATCACCAAGACAACAAAAATCCTCACACATTTTAAAAATATGAAACGTTTTTTATTATAAATTTAAAAGCATTTAATATTTTAATATGTATCTAGCCCCAAACTGTATTTAATATCCAGTCAATTATTTTTTGAGCTTTCACACTCTACATCATACGACTCACTTAGCTAGTAATGTACAAAGCCACACAGTTATCTTAGTGATGTTTCAATTACTCATTTACAAATGCAATACTATCTCTTCTGTACACAAATTAAGTAACTAGGGGGTATGATCTGAAAAATGCCAATTATCTTTAGGATCCTAGCACAAAAAACATTTGAAATTAAATATGTAAGCTGATTTTTATTTATAACTTGAGGTTTTGGAGGTTTTTTTACAACTTGATCTAAGATATTTTAGCCCTTTAAATTCTTTTAAATATACAGGACTGTGGTTTTGTATTTAGTCCTGAAGAAGAATGATTTACTGTTATCCATTTTTTACACCATTACATCTTGACATTCTAAGAAAACGATCTGTGCTGTCCAGCTCAAAACATTTTTATCCAAATGCCATTCACTGCTGCTTGTCACTTCTTTCCAACTTTGCCACTTGCACAAGAAATTAACATATTTTTAGAAAGCTGAGCAGGTTACGGAATGAAACGACAAGATTTGTGCCTTGATTGCCTTTTTCCTCATGCTTGAATTATTTATCTCCAAACAGGATGTATTTATTTCTCACAGACAACTCATGTCATAACAGAAAAAACCAAATGAATCCCTCTACACCTCCGTCTGCTCACAAGCGAAACACTTTGGTGACTGATTTTGTGACTGATTATTCAACAGGAGTAGGGACTGTACTTTCATATGCGTCAATTTACATGTCAATTTTTTTTTGCTAATTACATAGGATTGTCTCTTCTCCAAAAGTGAGTAACTGAACTCAAAGGCTAACTAAGATCTAGTGCTCTTTCAGCACAGCTTTTCTTTGACAATGGAAACTCAATACACGTTTCACAGCAATTTGAGAATTCGTACATAATTAGTATCTTTCTGTTTGCTGGAGTAGTTGAAGAAGCAACAAGTGAATACAACCTTTTTTACCTAAATAAAATGCTACACCTACAGGAGGTAATAGTTCATCCACTGTTGCCTTAGAAGACTTAAAACATTAAATCCTTGACCACCTGCACTTCTTCCCAAACATGAACTATATATGGCAGTATCAATATTAGAATGCTTTCCCATATAAAAACCAGAAGCAACTGTACCACAAAAATTGACTAGCTCATGTTACTGCTAAAAATCAGTGACAGACAATGAACCCTAAACATTTTATTGACCACGTCAAAAGACAAAATTCCAAACATATATCCTATTTTATATATCCCTGTTTTATTCTTTCTGCTATCTGCCATATAGAACACTGGAGTTACATAATTCTCTTCTACAAATTTACCTATTTCTTCTATGTTTTGTCAAAACAAACATCAGGAAGTCTTTAGCTCAGCTTAAAACACACAATTACATCTCATATATCAATGTTTTTAATTTTTTAGTTACAATTATGTTACATTAAAACTGAAACTTTTCTGTATAAAGATTCTGCCCCCTCCAATTCAAACTTGCGTTCTGCCTTTCCTTGTGCAGCATAGACTTCTACCTTTGGCCCCACTACTCATGGCTACATCTGCCAGCATACCATGCTAAATACATTTTATTCTGCCAGTCTTATGATGTTCCTTCCTCTAGGTTTGTTGCCCCTGCAACTTGCACTTTGTTGTACAGCAAGTTTACACATTCTCCAGTACAAATTACAAACCCCTGCAACATGAGCTACCTGTACTTCAACATTTTAAGTATCCACATCCAGGATATGATCCTGAGTGACACGCAATTTCAAATGAGCATGAACATGAAATGACAACTCAATTCAATTTCAATGGAAAACTGAAAAGAGCATTGCATTTCCTAAACAAGAAAATTATTAACCATTTTAGCAACATGAACCTCTCAGAAGTTTTTTAAGACTGACAGAATGAAACAAGGATTAAAGTGCTTATATAACTTTCTATTTGGAATAATAATGCCCTTTAAATAGACCTTTCAAAGAAATACTGAGGAAAACACAAAGCTTATATTACCTGAAGTGATACATGATGCCATTTCCGGATTAATTTCTAAAAAATGTCATTTTAAGCAAAAAATAAATGTATTTGCTTACATGAAAAGTTTACTGCAATTAGTGTATCATGAAAGCTACACTGGTCTAACTCCACTGTCACTCCTATTCCAGCAGAAATTTACCAGAAATAATAGCAATTTTTTTTAACATTCAGTTTATGTCACTTCACCCTGGCTGAGGGATAATATGCACTGCTACAGAGACAAAGCAGAACTTCTTTTTCCCTTTGTTTTCTTAATATCTAATTACAAGGACTAATAAGAAAAATGCATTTTAACATCTAGATTCCAGGAATTCTTACACACAGGAAGATATTCAAGAATGTATTTTAATTTAAAAATTCAGTTTATTTTATTTTATTACAATCAATTAAATTACTTGACTAAATATTTACATCAAATAGACATCATTTACTTCATAAAATACAATTCTAGAACCACAGAATATCCTGAGTTGGAAGGGACCCACAAGGATCAAAGTCCAGTTCTTAGCCCCACACAGCACCATCCCAAAGAAGTGCATCGTCCAAATGCTTCTTGAGCTCTGCCAGGCTTTGTGCTGTGACCACTGCCCTGGGGAGCCTGTGCCAGTGCCCAAACACCCACTGAGTGAAGAACCTTTTCCTGATATCCAACCTAAACATCCCCTGACACAGCTTCAGGCCATTCCCTTGGGTTCTGTCACTGGGCACCACAGGGAAGCGATCAGTGTCTGCCCCTCCTCTTCCCCTCACAAAGAAGTTAAAACTGCAATGAGGTCTCCCCTCAGTCTTCTCCAGGCTGAGCAGACCAAGTGACCTCAGACACTTTGAACTCACAATTTATGATAACAACTGGCTTGGTTCATTAAATTAACTAATCACACACATAACTGAAGAAAAATACTTGTGGCAGCTCTAGTACTGCCTCTACAGATTGTCTTTTTCAGGATTCTTTTCCCTTTCTTTTAAAATACCATGCTGAAACTGCCTTTTGGAGATGAATTTAATTACAGGAAAAAGAGGACCCTTGGCTCCAAAATACCACTGATCTAAGAAAGAATTTAGGAATAACTGAAGCCATAGTCTGAGACGGAGATTTAAACTTTTGACAGAAATCTTTTAATTCCTAAATCCTTATGTGCTGAGAAAGTTGTCAGCCTGCCATCCCTGCTGATTTACCAGTCCCTCAGTGCCTTTTCTCTCTTACATGGAATTCATCTCTGATTAAGTAGTATCTCACAACAGAAATCTCTGAAAAGAAACAGCAAAGGAAGCATCACATTTGCCACTTGGAATAGACACTGATCATGGAATCATCTTGATTACCTCCAAATCCCAATAATCTGCTGCAATTACATAGCATATTACATGACTATTATCCACGCAGTGGGTAAGAGAACAGCAGTGATTATAATTTTTTTAATGGTATTCTCAAATAATCCTCCCAAAGCAAAAGTATTAAAGACCCACAGGGGTCTAGAGACTTGTGGTTTAAAAGTTCCTACTAATTACAAAGTAGCTCTCCACTACGGGGAAAGAAAAATAATTTATGTAATAAAAATATTTTAAAACCTCATTTTACCCTATCAGACACTACAATTAACAACAAAGCATGAGACAATCCATGTAATCCAATGGTAATTAACCAGGAGATACAGCAAAGTACTGTGTGGTAAAAATGATTATATGAACATGAGAACTTGAGAAAAGAAATGCCAGGGTTTGGATACAGCAAAGTTCTTACACAAACTTGCCACAGAAGAAAAGATACTGCCATAGTTGGAATTAAGTGCTGCTTTCCAGAAGAGCACTTTCCCCCGTAGCTGCTGCTTTCCAGAAGACTCCAAACACAGGAGAACACACAGAAATAACGTTCTGTTTTTTGTATGGGCATCAGTAAGCTTTGTATTTACTTTGTATTACATTTTCTCTAACCCAAAACATGTACATACTGATTACTTTTCCAACAGAGTGCAAAATTCAGTATATATTCTGGTGGTGTCAAAATTAACATTATTACTTTTTTTTTTTTAACATGTACCAATACTTCTAAACATCTCCCAAGTCTATGAAGTTTAGTATTCATGGAATTAAACATTTTTTCAAGCCTTGAAAAAAAGTATTAATTGCTATTTTCATCATATATTAGAAAAGTAGCTTTAATTGTTTATACTTTCCTAATGAAGAGGTTTTATTCCTCTTTGTAAAAAGAGAAAGTGCACTTTACTTTGTACTGCACAAATCTGAAGCCCTAAATAAGTATAGAAACAACATATATTTGCATTTTACATTAATTTCAGGTTATCTAATTTAAAGAAATTTGTTACCACCTGTGGCATCACCCTTCTCTTGATGAAGAACAAGTAGTTCTACCAACTGGATGACAGCAGGGACAAAGGGGAAAATTATTATATTTCTTTTTCAGAGGCAGCTACTTAGTGTAGACTATCACAGTGTAAGGTAACTTGAGTATCAGATGCCATTGACTTTCAACATAATAATGTTTCTACTGTAAAATAAAACTAAGGAATAAATGCTACTTTTTTCCATTTGGATTAAATGCAGTTGGCAGCTTAACATTCAGACAAATGCAAATGGATAAGGATTGCTGACCAGAACATTAAAGACGAATAGTTCTACTTAAAATACACTTCTGACAAAGCAAAAATTCACACCTTCTTATCTTTTCAAAATTATTATTACCAGTGACATTTTTCATTGTCAGACAAAGACATAGTCTTTTAGCAATTTCTCTTTTACATATTAAAGAGAGCACTTCTGTTCCATTATTAGTCACAAAGTCAGTTTGCTGAATAATTTCCTTTGTTTGCAAGACTGCCACAACAATAGAAAGAACATCTTGCAAAGGAAAAAAAGGGCTTAAAAATAATTTTTAAACATCTGTGCAACTCAGCCCTTACTCGGATACTCAATCTACATTTCCATGAATTAAATACAAAACACACTGCTGAGTTAGAAGTATCACTTTGCACTACTTCAAAAATAAACAAGTGAGAAATGTTGGGTGAAAGAGACCTAAAAATAATATGGCCACATATTTTCTCCTTTAATGTCACTTACATGTCACACAGTGAATACATAGCAGAATATATTAGAGGAGTTTCTTCAGTTATAGCTCAATATCGTAAACACTCATCACAAATCTGTCTTGTTTGTACAAACAGAACCTGAAACAGCCTTAATTAAAACATTACTAAATCTAACAACAGTTAATTCCAAGTCAGACTTGCAGCTGCACTATACAGCTAAAAAAGATGTATTTTTCTCAAGTCTGATCTCAAGTTCCCTGAGTTCTTTTATGTCCATAGCAAATAACCAAAGGAACAATTTAACACAAATCTCCAGACCCCCTCAAAAACAGCTGGATACTAGGAAGATATCCAGCAAAAAGGCAACCTGCTAACTCAGTAGTTTCAGAAAAACTCTGTCACCTTCTGCTGTCAAAAACTAAGCAGGACTCTTCTTTCCCTAGCCAGGCCTCCAATCTGTATTGTCAGACACTGAGTAAGTGTGTGTACACAAACTGCATTAAATAATAGAAGTAAACAAGAAGTTAATTTATAATAAAAGCAAGAATCTGTTTTTCCTTTTTTCCCAATTTCCAGATTTCAACAATGTGTAAATATAAAACCGCACAAACGGTTCAACTACTTAACTGTGTTAAACACAGCAGACACAAAATTCAGTGCTTCTCTAATAGCTGATTATACATATTTAAAGTTCTTTTTGAGAGCTGAGAAGTCACTTGTTCAGTATTTTGTAGCTATGAGATGTTATATAACAACCACAAAATACTCACATTTTCAGGACACACACTCCCTATATTTATGCATTTAGAAGAAGCCTCTTTAAAAATACATAAGAATTAGTTTTTAAGCCTTTCCAGAAAAGCCTATCAGTCTCTTTACTCTTGATCAGCTCTTTGCAGATTCTTCTCAAAAATGTATGAATCTGCTAAAAGGAAACCAAATAACAAAACCCTACAAAAGCAGTGCAATCCTTCTTGTGCAGCCTAGAAGGGGACCCACCACTGTCTTCTCTGGGGCAATTACAAAACTGTAACAACATTAATGTGACACAGGAGGAGGCTTGTGCCAGACAATGCTACATCTTTGGGTAGCAAATCGGAGTCCTGTATCGATACCATATTGGGATCATATTCACAGCAGAACCGACAATCTCAGCTATTCAATGAACGTTATAACTGGTACTTGCAAACCTTTGAGTCTATGGTTTTAACTAATCTGAGAAATACAAAACCTAAAAAACAGGAAAAGTGAGGATTCGTGTTATTTTCATTTTTACAGCTGAAGAATCGTAGACATTTGCTTTTTAAGGCTTAAGGTTTTGCTTTTACAGCTATGCCTTCAACTATAGCTAAGAACTTTTCATTATGTTATTTGAGCTAAATGATGTAGTCACATAGCTTTGCAGACCTTTCTGGTCCTTTTACCCATGTCATCATCTGACTCTCCGAGGTTCCTATTTTCCTAGCAAAAAATGAAAGGACAGGCAAGAAAAAGACAATTTAGGAATGTGTTACTTTGCTAACTAGAAAGAAAAATTAACCACCAGCAACAGGTGTCCTTCAAGTCATATAATCCCCACATAAATTGTAATTACATTCCATCACTTGAAACCGGAAAGTTTTCCCATGTATTATTCATAGAAAACACAGGCTTGCTTGCATGCTGACTTTTCCCTTTTCCCTATTCAGTACAGGAAAAACAAGATGGAACATTGCTGTTTATCCTATTAGTTGCTTCTCAACAACCATGTATTTGGAAGGACTGTAAGAAAGATGGACAGACAAGCAAAGCAAAAGTGTACACTGGAAGAACTCCAGTTACTTAATGCAGGCTATTAACTACTAATGTTTCTCTCAGAGGTTCCACATGGGCAGTCACAGTTACCCACCATCCCTGGCAGAAAGCACGAGAGGCTTTCAGGCAAATAGCAAATAGAGAACTATTTTGTCAAACACCACCGGCTCTCAAAGCCTCAGAGACAGTATTCGATGAAAATGAGGGAGTGGATGAATGCCAGGAGTGCTGGAGTGTACTCTCCTGGTGCCACGGTCACACAGACACCAGAGAAAAAGGAGAAGGGCACCCTGCAACCTGACCCAGCACCAGACAAGACTGCAGGGAATTACCCATGTGTCAATGTTTAAATGTCAACATTAAATCTGTCCATTCAACTTCTAGAGTGAGCTCACAGATGAAAAAACGGCTTGGCTTTCAGAGCACAGCCAAGAGGTGGGAAACTCCATCCTGTATAAGCTCGACATGAGCACTCAGTGACATTAAGGACAAAGCTGGAAGGTCTGATTTGACCAGAGACTGCTGGCAGCCAGGAATTCTCAGCTTGGAAATTTGCCTTCCTATTCTGAGGATGTCAGTAGAGATCTTGAGTCTGCACTCCTATCCTGGCAAGCAAGCTGGGCTGGACAACTGGCAAATAAAGTAATCCTCAGGAGCCCGGCCTTGGTGTGACAATCAAAGCATCTTGAATGTGTATCAGACGATATAAAGTCTCATATAAAGTAACTAAAACTCTACATGACTGGAAGATTTGCAGTACAGTGGCAAGCACCTTCTGCTTTAACGGTACACATCGAGTAGGGAGTGAAGACAGATAAGAATGAACCAAATCCATGCGCTACAAGGAGAAATTTGTCAGTAACACAGGGACACACAAGGTTAGAATATACACAGAAACTCACATGAACCAAAAAGGAACCCAACGCAATGCAAGTATAAATGGCACTAAGAGGATATTTCTCTTTTAATCACACTTACCCTTAGGCTAATTTATAACCAGCAATGCTAAAACACAAGTTCCATGCTACTGTTATTTAATTTATTGTATCAATGGCTAACAGAGTTTAGAATTCAATGCTCAAATATAACACAGAACCTTAAAGAAAAACAACAAAAACATTTTCAATTTAGCTTCCCAGCAAATAACATTAAAACCATACAGCACTGTCTCCAAGAATCCAGAAAAATTGTTTTTCTTCAAATCAGTACAGCATCCTAAAATAAATAAGGATTAGCAAGATTAACAGCTTTTGAAACTTTATCAGAAGGCTTTCTGAAATTCCAATGAGTTTCACAATTCAGAAAGATAAACAGGACCTATTACAGAAGGAATATGGAGCACTGTATGTACCAACTTATCTGTCAATGGAAAAACAGAGACAGCAATAAAAAGAAAAAATTCACCTTCCCTCCAAAATGAGAAAGAATAATAAATGATTCACAGTTTAGAAAAGTGGAAAAATGTTCTTAATTACAGTACTGTCAAACCACATACAACACTCAATCATTCTTTTAATAGATATTTGGAAAAGATGACTTGTGACCAGAAAGCTATTTTGACCTTAACTGGTAGACTTAATTCTGAGGTTAGGCAATATTAAATAAATGTTTCAATAAACCCAAACAATTTTACCAAAATGTCTCGGTGAATGCAATGGAAACTAAGAGGACAAACAAAATTTCTTCCCACACAGTATGATGTGGTTTGACAACACTATTAAGCCAGTCTAACACTAAGCTGTTGTCAAAAGAGTCTTGCAGCCTTACTCCTCTCCCACCACACTTTCTTACTCCTTCCTTTGGAAAGCACTGAGACTCTTCTGACCTAACCGAGACTCAATTCAAGGAACCAAGCCTTGAAGAAACTGGTTTTTTTTATTAGCTTTCAGATGAGAAGACAGATTCAACAGCAATGCTGGAGGAAGGAGCATAGGGCTGCCAAAAGGGACAGCAAACAGAACTGCATCTAGTCTTTACATCAGCTGAGCTGTTCTGTCGAGCTCCAACTTCAGTCATTGTAGCTCAGCTTTCAGCTGTACCAGCCCTCTCTGGAGCACAGCTCTGCTCTGTGCTCTGTCAGCTGCTGGTCTCACTGTTGTTACAGCTGTTTTCAAAGAAGTTTGAGTCATTAGGATCTCACCTGAAATCAGAGGCAGAGACTGCCAGTTCATTACATGAGTTTTTTAAAACATCTTCACAACTTTGTATTACTACTAAAAATCGTATCATCCTACAAATATCTCATCTGGATAAAGCAAATATCAAAGTTTTCATGGTTACCCATCACAGCCGAACAACATTAACAAATTCCATGTAACTTGGTGAATATTGGAGGAGCACGTTTTTCCCTCTTGTGAAAAATCCAATTCTATTTTAGAATTTCACTATTTTTTCCTGTTGACATTGTCAGCATCAAAAGTTCTGCAACACAAAGATGCAACCCTAAGAGCCACAGAAAGTCAGACCATAACACTGGGCAGGAGATTTCTCACCATGACTATTCACAAGCTAAGGAGTTCACTTTCACAAGTCATTGCTTACCTTTTCTAATGCAGATCAATTCATGTACACCACAAGTTCGTTCTCCACCTGTGTGGAAATATATCATTAGAAAACAGTAACAAATAAAATGTATTTTGTATCTTAATAAGATTTATAAATAGCATAAAAGAAAGTTCAAAAACTCCATTGTTTAATAAAAATGCAGAAGATTGACTTAACAAATTTTCAAATTATACATTAAATCCTTTGGAAAAAACAATAAATGTACCTTCGGCTTAATATTGCTAATGGTGGTACAGTTTGAAGAGCATTACACTGAATTTATATAGATAAAATTACAAAAGCAAACACTTTAACTGAAGCCACACTAATGTTTCCCAAGCATAAAATAAAATTTCCTGTTTGGAGGGAACTACCCTGCAGAATGCTATCTACAGAAGAATTGTCAAAATATCAAAAATATTTGCAATATAATAGAATGCTAAAATAATATTATGATTACCTACCAGGGTAAAAAAAACAAAACAAAAACAAAAACAAAACAAAACAAAACAAAAATACCCTATTAACAAAGGCATGGTTTGCCTAGAATTTCTCCTTTAGATATTTTTTAAATGAAAAAAAACCAGCTGTACAGAACTTTAGATATTTATTATTTATTATTATTAGATAGATATTTATTTGAGAATAATAGAATTGTTGCTAGAAATACTACATTTTTGTTTACATTTTAATAAAAAGCATTTTAATGTTGGGATTACAGCTTGTAAACAAAACACCAACACATAATATCTAAACTAAAAATATTTTGGAATGATACGCCCCGTGATCAAACCTTAAAATTCCAAATTACATCAAGCTACGGCTTCTCTTAAGCACACCCTAACCCACTCAGCCTTTTTCCACTGACAACAAAAGAGTGCATGGATATGAATACAGAACTGAGGGGAACTGCCTGGGTTTTCATACCCAGTTCTCTGCAATCTCATGAAAATACAAAACAGAGTTCCAAAACATCACAAAACATCTATTTTGTATGCATTAATCACTCCTTGGCTCCAAACACTTCAAAACGCACTAAAACAAGCTTTAGATAACAAAATTCTTCCCATGTCAAAAATATGGAATTACATTATATAGCACTTACTACTCACCTCCATTCCATAATAAATTGATTATGACATACAATACAGCATGTAATGATGTCAACCAATACTTAAAACTTAATTGGTAACACTAGCAGATGGTATCGTAAAGTTTTAAGAAAATACCTGTATTTCTACTTAAATTTACACTTTGAAGAAACAACTGTAGGAAATCCATATATTGGTGGGAGAAAGGATAAAAGGGGTCAAATAAATGGAATAAAACATAACTCTTCCAAAAAAAAATTAAATGTCTGTGAAAGTAAACAGAATCCTCATTTTATGTCAACATACGCAGAAATATGAAATACAAGCTTCAAATATACTCCTGAATGGGAAATCAAGTATCAGTGAGTCTGAGGATCCCAGGAGTTTTGTAGAGCCATCACCCTTACAAAAGCCAGTTGTAATAGCAATATAATTCCCTCTTTTCAGTGCATTCTAGAAGCTGGGCAACATCATTTTCATTCAGAAAGCATTTTGGAAGGAAAACATAAGAAAAACTAAATTTAAAATATAATCCGCTTTTATAATAACAAGGCATTAAAAAAACAAACAAAAAACAAAACCCAAAACCAGACAGAGGGGGAAGATTACAATCTTCTTTAAAGTCATTGCAATCATCTTCAGGGTACAAAAGACAAACCAGAAGAGTGACTGAAAGTCTTCTCCCTAGAATTTTCCCCTGTTAGTTTTAAATTCAGCAGTGAAGAAAAAATAAAAACTACAGAAAAAAAATAAAAGTGTTTTTTATTACACAGATGCCAGGCAGTTAAAAATAAAGGTTCACCTAGAACTGACTGAGGGAAGAGAGCAGCAATAAATTTTAATTATATTCACTGCTCTCAGTGAAATCAACCAGTTTGAAATCGTATCACAAAATACTAATTTTCGGTTTGGATTCTGCATTGCTACCTATTGTTTTCTAAAGCAAGAGATCTTTACTCAAACATTTAACTTCTGATATAAGATGGTGTTTCACTAAATAAAGCCTTTACATCAATCAACATGTTACTTTTTACTGACCACAAGACTACAAAATAAATTTATACCATTTAACAGGCATTCAGTCAGGATTTTATTCCTTTTCATTTTGCTAGAAAGTGCTAGAATGTTATTTCTTTTTTTAATAGGTGATTCATTTATTACTTTTTCTTCAAACTGCTTTTGGATGGAAATCAACTGTTAAATGAAAATACATCAAGCGGTATAAAAGTTAAAGAAAGTATCTTTTATATTTTAAATTAACCAATGTATTAAAGACATGAAAGTTTATCCTCAATTGACCTGGACAGATTCTTCTTTTCCCCTGTGGTCCTCAGAACTGTGGAACTAATACATTATTCACACCTTGCTTTTATTCATGGATTAACAAATAAACCCAAGTTTTTCCGTCTTTCCAACTCCCAAGAAATCTCTCAGCTTTTAATAAACTAGTTACTGAAAGAAACCAAACTGAAAATATGGAAACATTTTGCATGACAGGAAGATGTCAACCATTAATTTAGCATTTCAGTCTGAAAATAGTGGGTTTGTGTTGGTTAGCCCACAAATCCCAACAGTTCAGTGGCATGACACATTTAAATTTTATTCTTTAAATACTATTTTTAGGTAATTTATCATAGTATAGTGTTAGTTCACCATAACGTTATGGTTAATTAAAATTTAAGCTTTAGACACAAATTATTATTAGTTCCATTTCATCTTGACCATGAACATGATCTCCTACTTAAGATTTTATGGTTTTAAGTGAGTTTGCATATAAAAAACTACATAAGACTTGGTCCAAAATGTAATCTGAGAACAGAAACAAACCCACCTGGGTACACAGAGCTTTTCATAATCTCAGACAATGGAAGTAAAATGAAAAATCATGAAAGATCAGGTAATTTAAGAACTCCATATTCAACAAAACATTTTCATTTTCTTGAGCAAGAAACACCTAGTGGTCCTAAAAAATCTAAGTCATTCAAACATTTAACACAAACAGAATGGCCAGGTGTTCTCCAGAGGCAGCTGAAACACCTGATGAAGTTTAATTTTCTCAATTTGAGACAAAGGTTTTGTGTACCAAGTCTCAATTTGCCAAGATGACTATGGCAGCAAAAAGATGAAAGGATGTACATCAAAGAAGATGAATACTGAACTTTGTATTAACTGAAAATTTTATGTCTTTCTAAACTACTATAATTCAAAATTCGAAGTTCTACTATATTAGGAGTTTAGCTGGAACTTCACCACTAGAGACTGATAATAATTGTCTAGGAAACTTAGCATAAGCACTACCACAGAGTGATTTAGGTTGGGAATGAATGACATCTGGTGCTCTCAAAGACTTCAGAGCAAGACCAGGACCAGTGTTACAGAAAGTTCCTCCAAGCCTCAACCAACCACGTTCTGCAATGACCACAACTCCAAGACCTCTCCGGGCACCAGTGGCTCTCAGGGGGAAGGTGTCACCCCTGTGCCTGTGAGCACTTCTACCTTAGAGCCAGCCAGGACTCCCCTTGATGTAGCTCACACCCACTGCCCGACATGCTTTCCCTGGGCAGCTTAAGAACCTGGATCCATCTCTCAGACCTCCCCTTGTACAGCGAAAGGCTGCTGTAGGAGTACCCGTCAGGTTTCCACAGACCACACAAACATATTCCCTAAGCCTCTCCTCACGTGCCATGTACTCTAAGTTCCTTCCCAGCTTAGTGGCACTCTGCTGAGGTCTCTCCAGCTTGTCAGCCTCTCATGCTGGATTAACACAGCTGGATCCAGGCCACAGACATGTAGCTGGTCCATGTTCAGCTTGCTGTTCACCAGGATCCTCAGGGTCTTTTGTTCAGAGGCACTCCTGGCCAGCCTGCCTGTAGTTGGTAGTGCAGAGTTTGGACTTCATCTGTCCTTGTGGAAGATTCTGAGGTTCCTTCAGCCCACTCTGAGCTTGCTGAGAACTCAGGCAGCAGCCCTTCCCTCCAGCTTATTAACTAAGCCCTCTCTGGCATCATCCATGAACTCAGCCAGGGTACATTCCATCCCACCAACAAAAATGGCACACAGTCCCAGTTCCAGCACCAAAACCACGATGGAACTTAGGCTGCTGCGTAAAAAATTCATTATTCTTCAGTTCGGCAACAAATCCATGTTCATAGCTGCAGCAGAACATTATGCTGTATCACAAAAGCCTTTTGTCAGCGGGTGTAATTTTTCAGATGCACTTTTCACATGATAAATTACTTTCCTGCTGAGAATTGTTTTTTAATTAGCATTTTCATAAGTTTGGACCACATTCAACAAACGTTTACTTAACATTTTATTCAACAATAGACAACTATTTTTTCCCTTGGCAAACCCACGACATTCCAGTGCAGAACGACAACACTGAGCAGGTTGAGTAGCAGGAACAGGGTGCTACAGTGTAGAAACATAAAACAGGATACAAGTGATAAAACCTAACACAATATTAATGTTACCATGTCTAAGCATGTGGAAACGCTACTGCTGCTGCCAGGAACGCAAGAGACTCAGGAAACCCATTCTTATGCTAAGCGTTTCATACAACATGCTACAAATTTATTAAAAAAGACAACTATAATGAAAGACTTCTGGGTCCCATATACCAACAAATCTACTTGAAAAATTGCCTCACGCCATGAACTGAATTTCAGGAAGAATCTGGGTTTAGATGATCAGGCAGCTAACTGTAATGGAAAACAAAGCTGAAGACTTTCGCGCAACAGCAGCTCCACAGCTGCCATCAGTGTTTTCCCCGAAAAGGTTACATACAATCATTAGCCCATCCTCACTCATGGTGTAAAATCACCTCTGCATTCCTTTAGCATTCTTTTTTACAAGTTTAGTCTACGGATAATACTGCAAACATAAAAATTGAGATGTTCAAAGTTGAATGCTTAGAACTAGCCAAGGGAGCAAACTAAAAAGCAAACAACAACTGAATTTATAAGGAAAGAGACAGCAAGGAAAAAAAAATTGCTATTTTATTTATATGCTATTTTATTTGCTTTTTTATTTATATGTCTACATCTTTTATGTTTTGTGCCGTTTTGATCTCCTCTTGACCCCACAACCTCAAAGAATAAAATAGAACCACAGAAGACACAGAGAAAGCCTAAAAAAAAGTCAATGAAAGTGGTTAAAACATAAATGGTTTCCATATGAGGAGTGACTTAATAGACTAAGACTCTTGGACATGAAAAAAAACCCCACAACAGATGGTGGACATAAACAGGTGAATATAGAACAATTATTCACTGTCTCACCCACTAATAAGAGAAAAAACTATCAGACTAAATTAGCAGCAGACATGTTCAAGACCAGAAGTTTTCAAGAGTAAAAGTCAGAAATCTATGTTCTGATTTTGTAATACAAATTCCTACTGCAAAGATTGTCTTCTTTGCTAGCACCATTTAAAAAGATCCCAACCTAGTAATTTCTTAGCATAAGGATAGGTCATCTACCTATCCTAAGAATATTTTGGGTTTTGTTATCCAACCATAAAAGCAGTGACAAACATTATGTTTTTCTCATGGGAAATACTTTCTTTTTAATTATATTTGTAATCGACAGAACCAATGACACTGATCAATGAATTAGCAGTGACAATTGATCAAGAATAGCATAGCCATTTCTGTTTCTCAAACAAATTTTGCACCCAATCCTACCCACACTGGAATAAATGGAAGCATCTATATGGACTGAAAGTAGCCAAAAAGAGATAAATTTTCTAAGCTAAGTCATGAAGTAGAGAGGTTATTTGGGATCTTCTCCCCTCATCATGAAAATAGTATTAACTCTGCTTCCAGAATAACCAGAAACTTCTCTTTCCCTACTCTTCTGACAACTGAAATATAATTAGCACTAAAAAAATATTAGTAAGTTATTTCACCTTGTTCTTCAGATAAGTCTTACTGGTGGAAATGAAGAAATACAGTAAATATAACTAGCAATGGAAACATCCAGTATAAATGGCTCAAATCTGACCTAAAACCTGTAATTTTTTTTTTTTACTAAAAAAAGAAAGAAAAACAGCAGCTACAAAAAGAACTTCACTGAAAATGACAAAAATATTAAACATACATTGCCAAGCAATGTACAATGCTATCAAATGTTCAGGAAATAAAAAAGATGTTAATAACAAAAGCTGACAACAAAAAAAGGATGAAAAATTAGTACGACTTTTAGCAAATTCCTACAGTTTTTAATTAACACCGCTAATCATTACTCTAGAGCAAAGTTTTGCAAGAGAAAGTAAGCTGAGAAACATTTCTTCTTTTATAAGGACTCTATGATCCATGGAGAATAATATACTCACAGAAATAGTATCAAATATTTCAGATAATGCAGTAAGTTTGTGATACAAAGGGAAATTACTACAAAGAATTTGTATTGCAAAAGATTCCACTTAGTAGGAAAACCGCTTATTTTAGCCTACAGAACAAAAGTACCTGTAAGATGTGTCAGTCATACTGAATTTAGCCCTTTTCACATCAAAGATTATTCTTCTCTGCAGAACAGGACCTATTAGTTCACAAACTCAACACTCATTTGCTGTCTTAGAATTAACTTCCAAAATCCTCCCAAAATTTCCCCTTCTTACTCTACAAACAGATTTACACAGAAATCAGGAAACATCTCCCACCTCCAAGAGTGAAATGCACAAAAATTAGGAGGTTCAGTGATTAATTGCTGACTTGAAATCCACTTCAATTTTTACATGCAACACAGGCCCTTGGCCTTATGCAGTTCAAAACCTGACAATATTCAGGAAAAAGTCTGAGAGTATCAGCTGTGAATCCCTTGTATCATTCACCACAAAAGCTGGAAGAGGTACAACTGAATTAGGTTGAAGAGAAAATAAGGCCTAATGGTTAAAACAGTTGAAAGTTCTCTGGAAGACAGCAAAACTCTTTCCTTTCTTAGAGGTTCCCTGCATTTTGATGGCAATATAAACAAATATTTTTAATCAGGTAGTAACTGTGTGTTTGCTTTCCTGCATGCCCATCTTGAATGCCAAGAATTCCTATTTGCAGAAGTGCTTGGCATTAAAAATTAAGAGAATTCAAGAAAAATTTCACTCTGAACACATCAACTGTTCTTATATTAAGTATGATAGCTCCATCTCAGCCCACGGGGAACTTGTCAAAAAGAAATGTGTACAACATTAGAGTTTAGGTAGGGTTTTTTAAAAAACGTAGCCCCCTTTGGTATTTAAAAGATAAGAGACCTACAAGCTTTCTTCATTTCAACACATCCAATACTACAGAGATGATGGTGTAAGACAAATCCGACCCAGAAATTGGTGGTTTTGCCTAAGGCACAAGGTTTCACTGTCATCAGCAAACAATGCAGGAAATCATCCTCACAATGACAATATCATGCAACACTCACTGAACAGTTTCCACCACAGACACTGAATAAGCATAAGACAGCATTAAACCAACTCTGTGTGGTTGATCCAATATGATACCTTGACATGTGATCCACCACACATTTGACAAATGTGTTTAAAAGTGGGCCTAAGTACAAAATATGTCTTAATATATTTAGGCTTCATTAAATACTGATGCTGCTGCTCAACCCCTGCCCTGGCTGCACCAACTTGGATTCAGAAGCACTACTGTCATTTCAGGTCAGCACTAACTGGAGGATCTCCATGTCACCTTACACCCTTCTAGTACACACTGCAGTGACACCTGAAGAGCCCAGGTAACTGGGAAGTTGAGATAAAACTGCTCCCCAGGCCAGATTCAACCTACAAGCTACACATGATACTCCTACTTAAGCTCTGTGAGCAGCTCATTGCTCTGTTGTTTCCTTTTCTAGATTCTGGAAATTTGCAACTAGGCATGGTTTTCATGTGACCTATATGAAGCAGTGTTCTAAATACTCTCTCTTTTTGTATCCATAAACAAAAAATAGGTTCATTCCATAATTTTTGTCTTTGTTTCCCAAGGAAATGAGGGTTATATAATTAAACAGTTCATTTCCTGCCTCATCCTTGTATTGTTTACAAATTCTCTGGCTAATTTGAGACAAAATTGTCAGAAAGTTTTAAGAACGTAATTTAATGTTTCATAAAAATCAGCAGTCAAATACAACACAGACACAGGCCCCGCCAAACACAAGGACAGCCCACCAGGCAATAAACCCCTGCACAGCACACACAGGTGCAGCTGCCTGCTCCAAACCAAACAGCTGGAAGATGAGGAAAAAGAAGAGGCCAATCTTCTGAGAAACCTCAGAGAGATCAGGACACTTCACAGACACTCAGGAACAAAATGATCAAAAAGGTATGTACTTGGCAAAGACCTTGACCTCTACATCAGGAAGGAGAAGTGTTAAACTGATAGGAACACAGGGGGAAAATAGGGGAAGCCACGTTCATCAGTCTCATTACTCTAGCAATAACTTATTAGATGACAACACCACACTGTAATTCTTTCATCTCTACTAGATTCCTTTTATCTGTATACCTGATTACTCTCTTTAATACTACTTCTCATTTCTTAGCACTACACTCCTCACAATGGAAACCATATGGAAGAGTTTAAAATCGAAAAGATTTAGCTCAATCTGAAAAGGTTCATCTCCAGATGTATTCCCCTCCTTGAGAAATGTAAACTCGTATAGCCTGTGCTAGATTACAGTGTGTTCAAGTGCGGCCCAAAAATCTGGTAAAAGTAGATTCATGAGGATATACAAGACACACAATTCTGCCTTAGGTTATAAAACATTCCATCTGTGGCCTCTAACATTTCTTTGCCCCCTTCCATGCAATGCAACGTGGTTTCCATTGCTAGCTCCTCACCCAGACCTGAGTTCAACAGACCTCTCCTCTCTTAAGGCAGGCACCAAAGCTTTGCTATTGCTCAAAAGAGGAGAAGCAGCACAGAGAAATCAAGTTAATGCTGCCATGAAGAACATTACCACAGTGGTGCTGAAGGATTCTCAGAAGTCACTCCTCAACTTTCTTCCCCACTCCCAGCAAACTGCCACAAGACCCCAGGCGTGGGCACCAGCAGATGGGAGGATTTTAATCTCAGACTGCCTACCAGTCTGGTTTTACTACTGCTTTCAGTTTGGCTTTACTCTCTGCCATATTTGACAGCTCCCCATTCTGATACTGTCTGTATTAATCCTCCCCTATGAAAAAGTGGAAATATTAAGCAATAAATAACCCTGCATCATAAAACAGAGCTCCTAGTAAATACTAATTGTGTTTTGGAAGATAACTATACAGAAATAAGAACTGCAAATACAATTCTTTAAATTCATTTGAGCCAGAACTTTTCCAATAGAGTTGCTCTCTGTTGTTTCCTCACAAATCTGAGATTGCCTGACCTACGTAAACTGTAAATTGGTGCCTTTATAAAGAAAAACAAAAGGAACAAGTTTTAACATGACATGAACTTTCTAAAGAAAAAGGTGTAACAGTTCCTGCAATCACTAGATTAGGGCTTTGAACCTGGTCACATGAAGAATACTTGTGTTTTAAATCCCTGTCAGTGAGCGTAACAAAGCACTGACATTGACCAAAAGGGTCACAGGCCATGGCCAGTGGCACCCTGGTTCTCTGTAACACTTGATACAAAAAGCCTCACTTTTACAAAAACTTTGGGGTTTAGTGTTAGAACCACTGGAAGCTGGTATGCTGACAAACTGACACTGGAAATGGTACTTCTAGATTTTTAAAAACAGCCAAAAGCAGCTAAAAAATTCTATATTAATTTGAGCTCTTTTTAGTTTTATGCACTCTTCACATCTGTGTCCTGCCTTGAAGGAGTTTTGAACTATTTTATATTTGTTCTTCAAAGGGAAGTTCTCAATCTTGCTTATTTTCTCTGCCTCTACCAAAAAAAAGAAAAAAAATATAAAAATCTGGCCAAATGCAGTGTCCTTAAAATTGAGCAGAGTATTTTCTCTGTTTACTTAAATACATTTACAAATTTACTTTGACACAATGCAAATTCTGTATTTTGACAGCTTAGACTAGAAATCCCACGGTTTGACGCTGCCTTCAAGGGCTAATATTCAACCCAATGAAACTCATATTTTTAAACACTGCTGGCCAGAACACAGTACTGCTAAAAAGCACAGTCAAGGCAAGGTACTGTTGCACAAACAGGAGGGACAGATCATCAAGATAAGGAATAAAAATTGTAACACCTACCAACAACTCTATAGCAATCAGCTAGTCAGCTGAAAACAAAGAGGAGGAGGTATGTCTGCTACAAGCTACAGGAGAAGAATACATTGCATTTGCTGTCTTCAGGAAGAGTCCTAAATCAAAACCTAGCAGACCACTTTCATGATTGGAAGTTTTTTTAATCCCACCTCACATTTAAATGCAAATTATGCACCCAATTTTCTCAAGATCTTGAGTCCCATTTTGGATATTTCACATAAGCATCTACAAGACAGTTGAGCTATTTCTGAAGTCTGGCCATAATGAGAAGTGTTGCATTCTTTTCAAAGGCTAGATTGCTTTATTCATCCATGACTATTTACTTTAACTTTTAAGAAGTAATACCCTAAATCCTCTGAAAATATTACACATGAATTTCACATATTGTGAATATTTTCAGCTCTAACAGATCCTCACAGATTTCTGGGATAATGCTGCCTAAAATGAAAACAGAGACAGATTTTGAAGGATAATTTTTTTTTCTGAGCTCGAGTTATGTAAAATGTCCAGCCCCAGCAGAATTTTTTTTGCTATCTTCTTGATAATATTAAGAGGACTTTTCAGCAGAAAAGAGCCCAGCCAACACAAAGCTGGCCAGCTCAGACTCCTGGTGTGCACAGCTTCCAAGACAGGGTGAACACGCAGCTTTGCTTGAGCAGTGCAACTTCTCCTTACAGAGGCCTGAATTACTAATCCAGGGAAACTGACAGCAGAGAAGCATCCCACATGCGAAGCAAACCAGAACAGTTTGTTTCCCACACACACACACACAGTTTTCCCAAATCCTTTAAGTTATAACAACAGATGCTTTCAGAAAGAAACACCTCGGCCGAGCAAGCTGCATACCTTAGGTCCTTGTCTGGCTAGAAATAAACTTCTGTTTGTTTTTTCTTTTAAAGGATTTCTAACGAGGTGTAAAATCACTCTCAGAGTTGAGAGGAGAGGTTTCAAAGCAAAGCTCAGAAGCCCTGCTTTTGAAGATGAGCATCTCCAAACAAACCCAACAAGTGTCTAGTACATCTCGCTCCTTTGTTGTTGTTGTTTCTAAGTGATGACTAGAAAGATCTGCGGACAGCAGCTCCTGTGCAGCCTGTTAGCTCCCAGCAACCGGCGGAGAGCAGGGAGCATCCCTCGCCTGGGGACTCAGTTTTCAGAGACTCCGGGGCCAGGAGAGTGACAACGAGTTTTAGAGCAGTTGGCAAAGTCCCTGCGGGGAGGGTGGACAGGGCTGCGCACCTCCGGCACCGACACTCCCGGCCCGGGTGCGGGGGTCCCCGGCGGTCCGGGACCCGGCGGCGGGCAGGGGAGGCAGAGCCCGGCCCGGGGGGCTGCGCCGCCCGCCCCCGCCTCCCCGAGCAAGGGCGGCTCACGGCACGGGAGGATGGATGGCTCCGTCCTCCTCGGGTCCCCTCCGCGGCGCCCACGGGCGCACGCCCGGCATCTCCGGGGCAGGCGGCGGTGGAGGAGGAGGAGGAGGTGGAGAAGGAGGAAGGATGCCGGCCACCGTGCCAGGGATTTATTTACCCCGCCCGGCTCCTGGGCACGGAGACGGGAGGAGGGAGCACCACACTCACCTCTCCCCCGTCATCAAAGAGCCCTTGCACCGTAAGCCCCCGCAGCCGGGCCGAGGGGGACGGGGAACAGAGGAGGCGCCCCCCCGCCCCCCTCCTCGGCTGGGGTCCCGCTCGGCTTCGGTGCGCCTCCACCTCCCGCCGCGGTGGGAGCCCTCCCTCCCCCCGGAGCCGCCCCTCTCCCCGTGCCCGGGGGAGGAGAGGGAGAGGAGGGGGCTGGGGGAGGGGAGCGGTTCGGGGCAAGAGAGAGGAGCCCGTTATTGGCCTACTTACCATCAATCGCCATGATCCCCGGCGGGGTGGGCCGTANGGGCCCGGGGGGCGAAGGCTGCCCGCCGAGGGAAGCTCCGCAGCTTTCCACGGGTCTGTTCGCTTCCCAAAGCGAGTGGCTAAAATAAAACCCAAAGCTCTGAGGGCACGAAGTGTCAGCAAAGCCGTGCTTCACAGAATCACAGAATACCCTGAGTTGGAAGGAACCCAAAAGGATCATCGAGTCCAAGTCCTGGCCCTGCACAAGACACACCAAGAGTCACACCATGTGCCTGGGAGCATTGTCCAAAAGCTTTTTGAGCTCTGCCAGGCTTCGTGCTGTGACCGCTGCCCTGGGGAGCCTGTGCCAGTGCCCAAACACCCTCTGGGTGAAGAACCTTTTCCTGATATTCAACCTAAAC